>RJWJ010038716.1:0-14863 GCA_004363605.1 Indri indri
CAAAAGAGAATATTGACTCAGATAACCCATATAGTCTCATCCTCAAATTTTAAATCCTTTGATCACAGGGCTCTCATATCTCTAAGATGGATTTAAGAAATGTGGGAATCTTTCTAGTTTTTTTCCTCAAGAAACCAGGACAACTCCAAAATCTAATTTTAACAGAAGCTGAGTCACAAGGAGGCTGCTGCTTTTCATACCACTTGGTGTAATAAAACCTCCTTATGTCTAGTAAGACATTTAGACACCTGGATAAAAGCAACTTGAACATTCCAAAATAGATAAAAATTAAAAATGTCTTCTTCATAATATGTTATAGTCAAATTGCCAAAAACTTGGGAAGGGAATTCATCACTGCTAGACCAGCCCTATAAAAATGCTTATGAGAGTCCTGTCACCAGAAGCAAAAGAACAATAATTACCATCACAAAAACACACAAAAGTATAAATACCACAGGTAAAATAAACACACAAAAAAGGAAGATAAAAGACTCAAATGTTACCACTATAGAATAGCACCAAACTACAATGATAAACAACAAGGGAGAAAGAAGGGAACAAAACAACCAGAAATCAATTAATAAAATAACAGAAGTAAGCACTCACATATTGATAATAACTTTAAATGTAAATAGATTAAACTTTCTGCTTAAACTATATGAAAATGCCTTTTATGATAAAAGAACAAGACCCAACTATATGCTGCCTCCAAGAAACTCATCTCATCTGTAAAGACCCACATAAGCTGAAAGTGAAAGGATGGAAAAAGATATTCCATGCAAACAGAAACCAAAAGCAAACAGAACTAGGTATACTTATATAAGAAAAACAGACTTTGAGTCAAAGCTATGAAAAGAGACAAAGGACATTGTTTAATAATAAAAAGATTACTTAGAAAGAGAATATAACAGCTATAAATTTATATACCTCCAGCACCAGAGCCCCCAGATATGTAAAGCAAATATTTTATCTAAAGAGAGAAATGCATTCAAATACAATAATAGCTGAAGACTTCAACATTCCATTCTCAGCATTAGACAGATCATCTAAACAGAATATCAACAAAGAATTATTGTATTTAAACTGCACATTAGAACAAATAGACCTAACAAACATTTACAGAACATTTCATCCAACAGCTACAGATCCACATTCTTCAAATCAGCACAAGGAACATTCTCCAAGATAGACCATATGTTAGGATGGAAAACAAGTTTCAACAAATGTTAAAAATTCAAAATCATATTAAGTTTCTTCTTAGACAACAATGGAATAAAACTAGAAATCAATACCAAGAGAAACTTGGGAAACTATACAACTACATAAAAATTAAACAACATACTTCTGAATGACCATGAGGTCAAGGAATAAATTAAGGAGGAGGTAAAAAATTCTTGAAACAAATAAAAACCAAAACATACCAAAACCTGTGGGATACAGCAAAAGCAGTGCTGGAAGAAAGTTATTCGCAACAAATGCCTACGTCAAAAAGGTAGAAAAATTTCAAATAAACAGTTTATTGATGGAACTAGAAAGCAAAAACAAAACAGACCCAAAATTAGTAGAAGAGGAATAATTTAAAAAGAACAGAATTAAATAAAATAGAGATTAAATACATACAAAGGATCAATGAAATGAAAAGTGGGGTTTTAGGAAAGATAAACAGAATATAGAAACAACTTCCTAGACTAACTAAGAAAAAAGGAGAGAAACTTCAAATAAACAATGTTAGAAATGAAAAAGGAGACATTACAACTGTTACCACAGAAATACAAAAAATCATCAGATCTCATTATGAACTAGAAAATCAAGAGCAAATGGATAAATTCCTAGACACATACAACCTACAAAGATTGAAATAGGAGGAAATAGAAGACACAAAGAGACCAACAATGAGGAATGAGATTGAATCAGTAATAAAAAGTCTCCCAAGAAAGAAAAGTCCAGGACTGGATGGCTTCACTGCCAAATTCTACCAAACATTTAAAGACATAACATTAATTGTCCTCAAACTATTAAAAAAAATTGAAGAGAAGGGAATTTGCCTTAACTTATTCTATAAGGCCAGCATTACCCTGATACCAAACCCAGAAAAAAATGCAACAAAAATAGATAACTACAGGCCAATATCCCTGAAGTACATAAATGCAAAAATTCTCAAGAAAATACTAGTGAACCAAATGAAACAGCACATCACAAAAAAGATACATCCTGATCATGTGAAATTTATCCCAGGAATGTAAGGATGGTTTAACATACACTAATCAATAAACACAACACATCATATCAATGGAACAAAGGACAAAAACCATATATGATCACCTCCCTAGAGGCAGAAAGTGTATTTGATAAAATTCAACATTTCTTCATGAAAAAAAAAAAGCCCTCAACAAACTAGGCATAAAAAGAACATACCTCAACATATTAAAGCCATATATGACAAACCCACAGCTAACATTATACTAAATGAAGTAAAGCTGAAATCTTTTCCCCTAAGAACTGGTACAAGACAAGGATGTCCACTTTCAATACTCCTATTAATATTCAGCATAGTACTGGATGTACTAGCCAGAGCAATCAGGAAAGAAAAAGAATAAAAGGCATGCAAAGTGGAAAATAAGTCAAATCGTATTATTCATTTTTGCTCATGAATGATCTTTTCTTTTTTCTTTTAGCATATTACGGGGGTACAAATGTTTAGGTTACTTATATTGCCTTTGCCCCACCTGAGTCAGAGCTTCAAGCGTGTCCATCCCCCAGACGGTGCACATCGCAATCATTATGTATATATATACCCAGCCCCTCCTCCCCCCTCCCATCTTCCCACCCTCCCCAATGAATGTTATTCCTATATGTGCACTGACATGTTGATCAGTTAAAACCAATTTGATGGTGAGTACATGTAGGCTTGTTTTTCCATTCTTGGGATACTTCACTTAGTAGAATGGGTTCCAGCTCTATCTCAGACGATACAAGAGGTCCTATATCACCATTGTTTCTTATAGCTTAATAGTACTCCATGGTATACATATACCACATTTTATTAATCCACTGATGTATTGATGGGCACCTGGGTTGTTTCCACATCTTTGCAATTGTGAATTGTGCTGCTATAAACATTCAAGTGCAGATGTCTTTTTTATAGAATGTCTTTTTTTCTTTTGGGTAGATGCCCAGTAATGGGATTACTAGATCAAATGGTAGATCTACTTGTATCTCTTTGTGGTATCTCCGTATTGCTTTCCACAGAGGTTGAACTAGTTTGCAGTCCCACCAGCAGTGTATGAGTGTTCCTATCTCTCTGCATCCAAGCCAATATTTATTGTTTGGGGACTTTTTGATAAAGGCCATTCTCAATGGGGATAAGTGATATCTCATTGTGGTTTGGATTTGCATTTCCCTGATGATTAGAGCTGCTGCATTTTTTCATATGTTTGTTGGCCATTATTCTGTCTTCTTTTGAAAAGTTTCTGTTCATGTCCTTTGTGCACTTTTTGATAGGGTTGTTTGATTTTTTCTTGTTGATTTTCCTGAATTCTAAATAGATTCTAGAATGATCTTATATCTAGTAAAACCTAAAGACTCCACCAAAAAATTCTTAGAACTGATTAATAAATTCAGTACGGTTGTAGAATATTAAATCAACATATGAAAATTATTATCATTTCTATGCAATAATAATGAATTACCCAAAAAAGAAATCAAGAATGCAATCCCATTTACAATAGCTACAAAAATAAAATGAAATACAAAAATAAAATGAAACAAGAATAAATTTAACCAAGGAGGTAAAAGACCTCTATAAAGAAAACTACAAAACACTGATTAAATAAATTGAAGAGGAAATAAACAAATGAAAAGACAGCCCACACTCATGAATTGGGAAAATTATTATTATTAAAGTGACCATAGTGCCCAAAGCAATCTACAGATTCATTGCAATCCCTATCAAAATACCAGTATCATTTTTCATAAAATTAGAAAAAAAAATCCTAAAATTCATATGGAACCCAAAAGATCCTGAATTCTCAAAGCAATCCTAAGCACAAAGAACAAAGATGAAGCCATCACAGTACCTGACTTCACAATACATTACAAGGCTATAGTAACAAAAACAGAATGATATTGGCACAAAAACAGACACATAGACCACTGGAATAGAATAGAGACCCAGAAATAAATCCATGTATTTACAGTCAACTGATTTTTCACAAAGGTGCCTATAACATACAGTAGAGAAAGGACAAACTCTTCAATACATTGTTCTAGGAAAATTGTATATCCACATGGAGAAAAATGAAACTTGACCACTGTCTCTCGCCATATACAAAAACCAACTCAAGATGATTTAAAGACTTAAATGTAATGCCTGAAACCTGAAACTATGAAACTACTATAAGAAAACATAGTGAAAACACTTTAAGACATTGGTCCACACAAAGATTTTATAGCTAAGACTTCAAAAGCACAGACAACAAAAACAAAAATAAACAAATGGGACTATATTAAACTAAAAGCTTCTGTACAGCAAAAGAAACAATCAACAGAGTGAAGACACAATCTGTTGAGTGGGAGAAAACATTTGCAGACTATTCATTCAACAAAAGACTAATATCCAGAATATACAAAGAACTCAAACAACTCAACAGTAAAAAACAATTCCACTAAAAACTAGGCAAAGGACATGAATAGACATTTTTCAAAAGAAGACACGCAAATGGCCAAGAAACATACCAAAAAACCATGCTCAACATCACTAATCATCAGTGAAATGCAAATCAAAAACATAATGAGATATCATTTCACCCCAGTTAGAATGGCTATCATTATTTTTTTCAGAGATGGGATTTTGCTCTGTCACCTAGGCTTGAGTGCAGTGTTTTGATCATATCTCACTGAAGCCTCAAACTCCTGGGCTCAAGGAATCCTCCTACCACTGCCTCCTCAGAAGCTGGGATTACAAGCATGAGACACTGTGCCTGGCCTAGAATTGCTATTGTTAGAAAGACAAGAAATAACAGATGCTGAAGAGGATGCCGAGAAAAGGATACCCTTATACACTGCTAGTGGGAATGTACATTAGTACATGCACTGTGGAAAACAGTACCATATGATTCAATGATCTCACTATTTATCCAAAGGAAAATAAATCATTATCTTAAAGGGAAACCTACATTCTCATGTTTGTTGCAGTACTATTCATAATACCAAAGATATGGAATCAAACTTAGTATCCATTATTAGACAAATTGACAAAGAATATGTGTTATGTATACCCAATGGATTACTATGTAGCCATAAAAAAAGAAAATAAAATAATGTCTTTGCAGCAGCATGGATGGAACTGGAAGTCATTGGGTTAAGTGAAATAAGCTAGACACGGAAAGATAAATATTGCAAGTTCTCACTCAGGTGTGAGAGCTAAAAAAAACTGATGCCATGGAGATAAAGAGTAGAATGATAGATACCAGAGGCTGGGAGGGGTATGTTGTGCAGGGCAGGGGGATGAAGAGAAGTTCGATAATGGGTATAAGCATACAGTTACATAGAAGGAATACATTCTAATGTTCAGCAGCAGAGTAGGGTGATTATAATTAACAACAATGTATTGTGTATTTCAAAATAGTTAGAAGAGAGAATTTGAAATGTTCCCAACACATAGAAATGATAAATACTCGAGGTAGTGGTTACCCCCAAAACCCTGACTTGATTATTCACATTCTATGCATGTAATAAAATATCACATGTATCCCATAAACAAGTAAAATATTATGTATCAATTAAAAAGGGAAAAAAGAAAAATAGATGTGCAAGACTTCCACACTAAATTTTAAAAATATTATTAAGAGGATTACCAAACATCTAGATAAATGGAGTGCTATACCTTATTTGTGGACTGGAGCTCTTAACATTGTTAAAATATATATTTTTCCCAAATTGATATATAGATTTAACATAATCCCAATCAAAATCTCAAAGGCTTTTTAAATAGAAATTGACATGTTGATCCCAAAATATAAGTGGAAATTCAAAACAATATTGAAAAAGAAGCAAAAAGTTGAAGGATTTATACAACCTGATTTCAATAATTAACTATAAATCTACAAAACCAACAGTATGTTATTGTGGATAAGAGTAGAAATATATTAATAGTTCAGTAGAATAGAATACCTTCCATAAATAGCCAAAAACACATATAATTATTTGAACCTTGACAAAGGCACACACATGATACAATGTATAACACTAAAAAAACTGGATATGCATATGGAAATAACAAATCTTTACTCTTACCTCATGCCACACATAAAAATAATTTGATAAAGATCATGTAACTAAAAGTAAAATCTAGAATTGTAAAAATTCTAAGAGAAAACTTTGGAGAAAATATCTGCAATCTTTTATTAGGAAAATATTCTTAGGTAGGACATAAAAACATCAACCTTAAAAAAAAAAAAAGTTGGTAAATTGGGCTTCATTAAAACTAAAGCCTTCTCCTCCTCCAAAGACACCATCAAAGAAATGACAAATGAAAAGGCATGCCTCCAACTGAGGAAAAACATGTAAGACATATATACACGTACACATACACAGCCACACTCTCAACTCAATAATTAGACAAAAAACAATTTCAAAATGTGCAAAAGACATGAATAGACATCTCGAAAATGAAGGTATTTGGATTGGCAATAAGCACATAAAAAGGTGCTCAGCACCATTAATAATCTTACAAGTGAAAATTAAAACCATAATGAGGTATCACTTCATACCCATTAAAATAGATAAAATAAAAAAGACTGAAACTGTCCTGTTTGTGAGGATGTAGAGTAATTAGAATTCAAGAGAAATAAAAACACATCCTCACACACCAACTTGTACATAAATGCTCATAACAGCTTTATTCATAATAGCTAAAATCTGGAGTTACCCAGGTGTTCATTAGCAGGAGAATGGAAAACAAATGTGATATATTCACACAACAGAATTATACTCAGCAATTAACAAGGTACAAACTAGTGGTACACGCCACAACATGAGTGACTCTGAAAAATGTTATTCTGAGTGAAGAAAAGTTATAAAAGAGTGTACTCTGTATTTTCCATTTATATTATATTCAAGAATGTGCAAAATCAATCCCTAGTGTTAGAAACAATGTTAGTGGTTACCAAAAGTGGGGGCAGGGAGGGCAGATTTATTGCAAAGGTGCATAAGGGAATTTTCTGTGGTGATGGACATGTTCTGTATCTTGATTTGTTAGTTTCACATGAGTCTGTATAGCTTCATTCACTGAACTGTACACTTAAAATGTGTATTTTTTTGTAAATTATACTTTGTTAATGTTGATTTAAAGTGGTGCCTTAGGGCGATCATTTAAGCATACCTTTTGGGTGTCATTCACTTACTTATTTATTCCCGTAATTACTTAGTATTTATTATAAATGAACGGACATGTACTGTTCCCAAAGCTTTCAGCCTAGCAGGGGAAGCAACTGAAGTTCTCTAATCACAAATAAGAGTGATGAGTATTTGATGGAGAATTTCAGGGTACTTTGGTAATTATACTTCAGGGGCACCTAACTCAGTCTGGAATCAGAAAGATGCCCAAGTAAGGTGAAGTTTTAGCTGAGGCTGAAAGAATGATTAAGATCTAGCCAAAGACAAACAAGGACAAATCAAGTCCTGGATGTGAGTGTGGTGTGATAAAGGAATCTGAAGAGCACAGTCGTCTGTGCAGAGTGGCCACATAGGACCACAGAGGTGGGCATAGAAGAGCATCATCAGATATGCTAAGGCATTTGGACTTTATTCAATGAATGATGGAAACCACTAAAAGATTTTAAAGGAGAAGTGTGTTTTAGAGACAGCATTCTGGCTATACTATGAAGTAGGAATTGTGTGGAGGAGAAATAGAGATAGTGAAACAAGAATGAGAGCAGAAAAAACAGTCTGAAGGCTATTACAATATCCAGGTGAGACATGATGGTGGCCTCTCTAAGGGATACGACAAAAGGAATGAAGAGAAAGGAAAGCAAGGAAGCCAACCAATTGAGATTAGACACGGGAGAGAGAGAAGGAAGTGACAATTCCCAGGTTCTGGCTTAAGCAAATTTGGTGGATGATAGCACCATTTCTTGAGCTAGGAACCCTGGGAGGTGGAATAGTCCTTGTGGCAAAAATGATGAGTTTGGTTTGACAATAATTGAGTTTGGGTGTTGTGTTTCTTTTGATGAGTTTGGTTTGACAATAATTGAGTTTGGGTGTTGTGTTTCTTTTTATTTTCCTTGCTGTTATTTCAGGACCAAGGAATTAAAGGCAAGCTCTGTCTACTTCATTTCATTGACTTCAAGCTATTCAAGTAATATATCCATTATTAAATATCCCCAAATCTACTGACTTTTGTTAATTCAGTGTCTAATTAGGCCAAATAATCCCACTGGACCAGCCTAATATTCTTTCTTCTCTCTTTTCTGTTGCTAATGCTGGGTCTGTAACACAAAGCACTGACTTCCCCAGTGATTCCAATCATCTTCACACAAATGCAAGAGTGGATGCCTTGGAAAAATAAAATATAAATTACTATGTCTGTTCCATGCTGCCAAGGAGCTCTTCAGTCTAGAAGAATGTGGCCAGGCATGATGGAAATTAACAGTCTAGACAACTGTTTTTAGAATATGAAAAGAATAATAAGAGAGGTGATGAAAGACAGCCTCATTCTCACATATCACCAGTTCCTTAGCAAGGCAAACAAAGAGCAACACTTAGCAGAAAGATAGGCTGCACTGCTCAGGAAACCTTTTGCTTTCAGTAACTATTTATAGCCAGGGCAGAATGAAACTATGGCTTTACCATATTCACTGGACAAATTGACTGCCACCTAGAATGTTCCTTTCATCGATGGAGTCTTTCATTCAATTAATTGGCTGCTTTAGTTTTCTTTTTATAATATTTCAAGATTCCAGAATAACTCTTTGGTGTCAGGGTTGGAAAACCCATCAACCAAAAAGCCTTCTAACTCATCATGCACATTGCCAGATCCATATGGTGCAGATGCCAACTCTTGCAAAATTGGAAGATAATGTGATGTTGCTGTGCCCTAATGTCACTTCCTTCCCCCATTTCCCAGCCACCTTGGGCTCTTATGCTCTCCCTTCCATAATGGATGAAGACCTTGGTCAAACAGAAAGGTTTTATTCACTCAATTTGTTTTCAGGCCCAGTTATTTTAAAAGAAAAGTTTGGAGGAAAAAAAACCATTTATCTCAAAGGAATGAGCCATTAGCATACTATGGAGTAATTTCTGTAGGAATAGAAAAATGAGAAATATCAAAAAGTAAATAGACCTTCCTTTCACCCTAGTAAAGATTCTAAGTGGGAAGTAGCACTGAGACCCTGTATTGGCCTTATTGTATAGCCAGTAGCTCATATAAGGAAGTGAATCAACTGAGATAAGCTATTAATTTCAGTATTGGTAAAGTTTGTTTGGATAACTGGCCAGGGCCGCTAAATCTCCAAAGTTTTTTGCTACCCTGCCCAGCCCGGATCATGGATGCAGAAGTTGCAAAATGGCAAATCTTGAGGCATTAACTACAAGGGAGAAGTAGGCAGTATGAAAAGGGGACTCAGAAAGACAAGCAAAACATTATTTTACAAGAAAAATTTTACAAGGGACTTTGGCTGTTAGAAGAATGGACTTGCCAAATAAAAGCTACAAGGTATTTAACTTAGAAAGGCACAAAGTTACCAAGGTTATAAGTCTGTCGATGGTGAAGAAAATTGTAGTTTTGTCATGTAATTATCAAATCTGCAAAGTCATTACATATTAATACTGCAAAAGACAGGGACGGAATTGTTTTTGTTAGAAAATCAGTAACTTACAGGAAAGGAATCAAGGTTTCATCTACTTTGGAGACCCATGACCGACGGAATGACTCATTTTGATTGCTCGTTCTTCTCAGGTGCAATGTGCTTTGTTTCTGGCTGTGGACTGTGATGTACGTGTTTATTCATAATGGAGACAGAGCAGGATTTCAGTTTGGACTCTCAGCAAAGAGAGAGAAAATATTCTGTCTGAAAGAAGGCAGCTTCTGTGAAGACTGGGAATGATGCAAGCTAGAGTTTCAAAGAAGCAGCCCTACACCCTGAGTGCCCAGGCCAGGGGATTACATGGATCTCTCTGTCTCATCTGACAGCTAACTTGGTCCCCTTCCCGTGGGAATACAAATGAAATGGGTAAAAAAGAATCTGGACGCTATCTCACCAGACAAGAGGGCAGATGCAAACCCATGCCTTGTTTCCTCTATGACCCTGGACTAGAAAGAGACTTCCATACCCTTTAAATCTTAATAGTTGGCTCTCATGAAAGAATTCAGCCTTCTTTCTTTCTGTCTCTCTAGCTATATGCAGAGAATTGGTCATGGGTGAATTGGTAGGTAGAGAATTCAGACACAAGTTCCGCTTGAGAAATACTGGAAATGACTTACAGCCTTTGGGAACATCAAAGATAGCACTCACGCAGCAGGCAAGCTGAGGGGTGCTCAGGAGTAAATGTACCTCCCCACCCCACTCATCCATTGTTTTGATAAAAGGATAGAAGATAGTTGGCCTGGGAAGGTAGAGAGGCAGGAAAAGAGTGGGAAGTCTGCTTCCAGGATAATATCACACCCACAGACATTACATCTCCCTTTATTATGTATTCACAGCTTTTCCTTCATATTTTTCCATACCTCTATATTCAGTTCTGTATGACCTATTAGCAGTTTATAGCTTCTTTAATGCACACGTTTTATCAGACATTGCCTCCCAAACTGATGTATCATCATCCATGGGCAGCTAGTTAAATACTTTTCCTGAAAAACTGCACACTCTATTATGTTGCTAATGGGAGTGCAAAATGGGATAACCCCTAAAAAGATGACTATGGCAATAACTGACATAACCATATATGGCATGACTCTTTGACCCAGCAATCTCACTTCTAGGAATTTATCTTAAAGATATATATCTACGTATATGGGTAACTGGAAGTTATTCAATGTTACATTATTTGCAATAGCAAAATGAAAAATAATGAAAATGCCTATTCACAAGAAAAGAATAAACTGTGGTATATCCACACAGTGAATTTCTATGAAGTCAAAAAAGAATGAGGAACATGTCCATGAACTGACATGGAGTGATTTCCAGGATATATTTTTAGTGCAAAAAAAATCAAAGTGCAGAAGAGTATATATATTAATAGTATGCTACCTTTTGTGTAAGAGAGAAGGAGAAATAGGAATATGTATCACAAATTTGCTTATTTTTACAAAAACAAATAAAAAATAGAAAGGGCAGATAGAAACCAGTGAAAATGGTCATCCACTGGGTAGAAATGGAAATGGGTGAGGGGATAAAGAATTTTTAAATATCATTTGTAATGTGAGCTATGCAAATGCTCTACATATTGCAAAATTAAAACTAAATTTAAAAGAATAGGAAAGCAAATCCTAAAATTGAATATGAAGAGAAACAAGTGACTCTAACTGCATACTAAATTGATAACATAGCCATACAGGGAGAGGAATTAATTTAAGTACTTTTGGAAACAGTATCTTCACTATAAAATCTTAGTGGGATCCATTCTAAAAGGAAAAAGAGCTGCAGAGAAATGTTAAGCTTTACCCAATAGATTTATTGTTAGTTGTAATACTATTTTGATTCTGGAACTGTTTAATTTGTAATATGACAAATAAGTAAATATTAAATGTTACTATAAGAAACCAAGGTGTTCACTGTGAGAGGAAAATAAATACAAAAATAACATTTAAAAAGCTAAGAAAAAAACTATGTAATGTTAAATTTGAATTGGAAATATCAGAATGAGTTCATTTTAAAATAATATTTCCTAGCTCTGTCTATTACAGTGGCCTACAAACAATGGCACCCCAGTAACAAGGAGCATAGGAAATTCTCTTTCCTAGTAAAAGGAATTGAGTTTTTTTGAGAAATGGTTGATTCCAGACCTGGGGCAGAAAAAATCCAAGGGGAGCCAGGGACAGCTTATTGCTTCAGAAAGCAATGTAGTGCTCAAAGATTAATGGGGTCATGTCAAAAGAAAAGCGTGCTTAAAGGGGGTCCTCTTGGCCAAATTTGATATAATCAGAATGTTAAAAAATATAAAGATAGTAATAGATTATGACACATAAAATTTAAAAATAACCCATTACGATACTCAAAGGGGAAGGAATAAGGAGGTGATTTCTTCTTTTGAGAAAAATTCGTTAGTAAATAGGATTAGCATTTTGCCATCTCCAACGTAATAACTTATCTAGATAAATATCATCAATTAACACCAAAATTGGTATGTAGGATTGTGAGGAAATAGGATGTTCCCACAGTTGCAAAATATCACATAAATTATTTATTAAATATAAAGGGGAGAATATAACTTTAAAATAAAGAGAGGTATTGGTTATCACCTTAAACAAGTAATTGATAGTAGTGGTTCAACTTGGCATTATATGTCCTCTGATGTGATGCATTAAGTACACAGTTTCTTCTATAAGTTAATTTTTCCAGAAATGTTTAACCTGAACCTAAGCATGGGAAGGAAGTTAGACACATCCAAAATTTTGGGCCTTCTAAACAACAGTTGGCCTGGACTTTTTAACAAAAAGTCAGTATCATGAAAAAGAAAACTAAAAATCAGGGGGACTATTCTAAATTAGAAGAAATTAAAAAGGCAAAAGCAGCTAAATGTAATTTTTGGACCAGGGTTGAATCTTTGTGAAAAAAAAGCACAGGAAACCAAAACAAAATTGGACAAATGTGATTATATCAAGCCGAAAAGTGTCTGCACAGCAAAGGAAACAATCAACAAAGTGAAGGGATACCCCATGGAATGGAAGAAAATATTTTCTAACTACCCATCTGACAAGGGATTAATAACTAGAATATATAAGGAGCTCTAACAACTCAATAGGAAAAAAAATCAAATCTGATTTAAATATGGGCAAAGGATTTGAATAGACATTTCTCAAAAGAAGACATACAAATCGCCAAAAAGTGTATGAAAAAATGCTCAATATCATTAGTCATCGGAGATGTGCAAATCTAAACTACAATGAGATATTTTTTCACCCCAGTTAAAATGCCTTTTATCAAAAAGACAGCCAAAACCAAATGCTGGCAAAGACGTGGAGAAACAGGCACCCTCATACGCTGTGGAGGGGAATGCAAATTAGTGCAGCCACTAAGGAGGATAATATGGAGGTTCCCCAAAAAACTATCAATAGAGCTACCATATGTCCCAGTAATAGTGCTAAGTATATATCCAAAAGAAAGGAAATCAGTATATCAAAAAGATATCTGCACTGTCATGTTTATGGCAGCGCTGTTCACAATAGCCAAGATTTGAAATCAATCTAAGTGTCCATCAATGGATGAATGGATAAAGGAAATGAGGTGCATATACACAAAGGAATATTATTTGTCCATATGAAAGAATGAAATACTGTCATTTGCAACAACATGGATGGAACTGGAGAACATTATGTTAAGTGAAATAAGCCAAGTGCAGAAAGACAAATCTCGCGTTTTCTCACTCATATGTGGGAGCCTAATATAAAACAATTGATCTCATGAAGACAGAAGTATAATGACGGTTGCCAGAGGCCGAGAAGGATACCGGGGGCAGGGGGGTGGTTAAAGTAGGAATGGTTATTGGGTGTATGAAGTGGCTTCTAAGTAAGCTCCTGAGAATCACTTTTTTTAAAACTGATTTATGGGATATAAGTGTAATTTTATTACATGCCTAGATTGTATACTGGTCATGTCAGGGCTTTTAGGGTATCCATCACCTGAATAACATACATTGTACCCATCAACTGATTTGTCATCATCCACCGCCTTTTTATTCCCTCACCCTTTTGAGTCCCCATTTTCTATTATTCCACCCTCTACGTCCATGACTTACTTTGGTACAGTAGGCAACTGTGAGTGCTAGTGATGGTTTCAAGGAATTCCAGTACTTCTGTATTTTCTTTAGGGAGCAATTGTTCTCTTTAACCTTCACCTGCTCCCTGAATTTACAATGATAATTCTGCTCAGATACCTAGAGTGATTTCTTTTTTCCTGGCTGAGCACTGACTTTTATAGAAGGGACCCTTGTTACCAGAATGCCTGTTATCCCAGAGAACCTAAATTTATGTTATATTAGAAAAAAAGTTTATGACAAAAAGATTCAATAATGAACTGATCACTTAAAAAAACTAGTTCTCATTTAAGCCTAACCCCTGTTTCATTCTGGTATCTATAACCAACCATTGCATTATGGTTTTTATGGTTGAATCTCTTGTAGAGGGTCAAATATGGTTACAACAAGCAATACAATGCAAACACAATGTAAACTGTAAATTGAAATAGCAAATCTTGCAGATTTCATCAAGTCTGTGAAAGTAAGGGAAGAGTTGTGAGAGGATTAATGCGAGCACTTTCCATGGCCACCTTTGCTGGTACTGCACTGGGTCACACATGAAGCCAGCACAGTTTTACCCAAGGCCCATGGCAACTACTGCCTGGATACTGCTGATGCTTATTCAAAGCCTAAAGACTCTTTAGTGAGGATACGGTGATTCCTACCAGGACTGGGTCTTTCCCTTCAGGGCAGCAGTTTACCTTCTGGCTTGGGTGGATCTAGAAATGCCCTCTAGGAAATAAGGCCTGGAATCAGGGGCTTCAGAAGTCTGTGTGGTACTTTATTTTACTGTGGCTGAGCTGGTACCCAAGTTGCAAGACAAATTCCTTTGTACTCTTCCCTTTCCTTTCTCCAAGCGGAAGGAATCTCTCCCTGAGCTGCACTGCATGAAGTTAGGGGAGGGGTGACA
>RJWJ010038717.1:0-14836 GCA_004363605.1 Indri indri
GTCTCACTCTAAGATCCCATCCAAACCACCAACGCTTAGCGTTTCAGGGTCTTAATTTTGGTCAGTTTACTTGTTAACCCCCAGATTTCTGCCTCCCTGGTGCAGGGGTGCCACCTAGTGGGAAAAGGTGGCAACTACAAGTTTTTAGTGCCCATGTTCCGTAACCCCATGTTCTTTGGTTTAATTCGAGGCCGAGAAGTAGGCATTTTGGAGTTTGTTGCAGCAAAATGACTTGAGCCATGATGCTCTCACACATAGTAGAGTAGGCTGCAAACTGCATGGTGTGACATGAAGGCTGCCATTCTGGGCTTTACTGTTCAGAGGTCCTTGTCCCAATGGCCTTTCATGTCTAGTGTTAGAGGTTCATTCCCTGAGTGCCTTCGTATCTTTTGCAGCGTATCCATTTGCAGTGGTATGTTGTCCACTGGACGTAAGTCAGAACTCTCAGGAGCAAGTGAAAGAAACCCGGCTTGGATTTGTTTAAAGCCAGCAAAGGGAGTTTACTGGCTTATGTAACTGGAATTCCTAGGGGTAAGCTGGCCCTGGGCATGTTGCAAACCATATCAGGATTCAGCCTCTTTCACTCTTTCTTCTGGTTCTGCTCCTGGATTTACTTCCTGGTGCTCCCTTTTCACTCGGTTCTTGTCTCCCCCAACCCCTCATGCTTACGTTGTGCCTTCTCCAAATCACAAAAGAGTCCGGGGATTTACTCTTGTTGGGCTGCATGTCAATCCTTGATCCAGTTGCCATGGCAGAGTAGGAGAGTAAGTTGTGCCCAGTTGCCTGGTTCTAGGTCACGTGACCACCCCAATCATGTGAAATGAAAGAAGAAAAGAGATCAGTCCCCCCCCAAAATGGACGTACCCTTTTCAAAACAGGGAGGCTTGGATGCTAGACAAGCAAAAAGAATAGATGTCGATGACCTTGGCCATTATATGTGCCAACCCACTGCAGGCAGCATGCCTTTTCCTTTGACATCTGCCAGTGTGTGCACACTACTAGATATCTAAATGGGCTTAATAGTTAATGACCAAGAGATTGAGGAGATGGTGGGAAAGGAGGCCAGTGAGTGCCTCAAGGCCACTGGGTACCTGAGGGAGGGTAGAAAATCAGGCACATTGTGTGGGTAAACCTAGTAACAGCTGTGTGGTGGTTTTAAAATATAGGTTCAAATACTTAAAAGCTCTTCCCATTGAGAGGTGGCATCTGTGTTCCCTCCCTTTTAATCTGGGTGGGCTTATGACTGCTTCAACCAGTGGAATATAACAGAAGTGACACCATGCAATTTCTGAGGAGAGGTCATAAAAGACCATGCAGTCTTGTTTGTTGGGACCCTTGATCTTGGTACCTAGATCCATGATGTAGGAAGCTTAACATAAGCCCACCATGCTGGAGAGGCCACTGTAGGTGCTCTGGTGGACAGTCCCAGCTGAGCCAGGCCTTCCACCTGTCATTACAAAGGTGCCAGATATGAGAATGAAGCTGGCTTAGATTCACCAGCCCAACCCACCCACTAGCTGAGTGACACCATGGGACCTTTGTCAGGCATTCCGAACAGAAGAACCACCCAGCTGAGCCCTGCCTGAATTCCTGACCCAGAAAAGTGTCAGATGTGATTAAAATGGTGGTAGTTCTAAGCCACTAAACTTTGGGGTAGTCCATTATCCAGTACTAGATAACTGGAGCAAACTTCCATCTCTTCAACACCTTAATGAGAAAGTAGAGACCAAATATGTTTCAAATTACTTTGGCTACGATCTCAACACAAATGTGCTATAAAAAGAGCTGTTTATGAAGAAAGATTAAATGGCTTTTTTTCCCAAAAGGCTTTTAAATTATAAATTTGTCTTCTTCCTGCCAGCAGCTTGTTGGCAAGCTGCCCCGTTTTATCTTGGGGAGCCTGGTGCAGCACGAGCAAGAGGCAGAGGCCAAAGCCTTACTTGCTTGTCACAGCTTTGTTGCACATGGCAGCTGGCTGACAGGTCCCCGGGGACTGGAGGACTTCTGCTTCCTCATGAATCTTGGCATGCCAGTAGAATGTGTTTTGTCAGTGGTATTGCAAAAGAGAAAGTAGGCTCCCTTTCTGGAAATCGTTTAGTTTTTTTCTCTGATTTTAGCCTTGTTAATAACTGGGCAGGGAGAGAGCCAGGGTGAAGTTTGTGATGGGCCTGAAGACTCAGCCTGCACACATCCTCCCCAGGCCCTAATTTGGCTGCCTTCTTGCCTCCATCCGAAGGCACCATTCCCCCTGCCCCTCACAATCTGTTCAGAACAGCCAGGCCCATGTGCACATACACAATCTTTAAGAACTCAGAATCTCCTCCTCAAGAAGCAATGTCCAAGCTGGGGCTCCCTGAGACCGCTCTGAGAATATTGCACTGTTTTGTATTCCTGATTTCTCAATAAAAGCAAGGGACTACTTGCTGGAATGTATGTGTTGATATGATATAACTCCCCCTCGCCCCTCCCTCCTCACTCAAGTATTCATGGAGCTTGTTCTATGCTAGGCAGTGTTCTAGATTCTGGGCATGTGTTCACCAACGAAACAGACAAAAATACAATGATTATAGTATTTATCTTCTAAAGTGGAGAGAGACACACACAAGCACAATCAATTAGTTGAACGTACGCTGTGTTAGAAAGTTGCAAAAGAAAAATAAGTAGAGGCAGCTTGGGAATGGGTGAGAGGGTTGTAGTGATACTGATATAGTGTGGTCCAAGGATGTCACCTTGGAGATGGCCTTTAAGCAAAGACCAGAAGGAAATGAGGCAGGTGCATGGTACCTGGGGGAAGAGGATTCTGGGAGAAAGAAACTCAGCGCAAAGGTCTTAAGTTGGTGGCAGGGAGAGGCCTGAGCCTCACTTAGTGCCATGAGTAGGTGAGGTCAGGTGTCTGTGTGGGCCATTGTAGAGATCTCTTACTCCAAGAAATGTGGGGGCTGTTGGAGAGTTTGCACAGAGGAGTGACAGGATCTCACTTATGTCTCAGAGCTCTGGCTGCTGGTTGTGAATGCAGTGTAGGGAACAGGGATACAAACAGCAGATCCCTAGGAGGCTGCTGCAATAATATGCATGAGAGATGTGGCTGGGCCTGCAGAGATAGCAGGGAAAGAGGTGAGAAATGGCTGGATTTCAAGTGTGCTTTGAGGGTGGAACCAATAGGACTTGCTGAGTTGGGGTGCAGAGAAAAGTCAGGGATGGCTCTGAAGCTTTTGGCTGTAACTAGGCAGGTGAGGTAGCCTGGAAAGCAGATCTGGGGAGAAGATAAATAGTTCAGCCTGGATCTTGTGCCATTTGAGGGGGAAGTGGGGGCGATGCTGGAAGTTGGACAATACAGGTCTGGAGTCCGGGGTGAGGACTGGACTTGAGTGAAGAAGCCCTTCCAGGAAGGACGCTGGGTTGTCTCAGGTTAGCTAGGAGGCCTCAGTGGAGCGGGCACAGGGCTTTGTTCCTAGATTTCAGAACGTGTTTCTGCCCATCATGTCTTATGGCTGCCATCTGTTCCACGAAGCTGTAGCCATGGTGGTGGTGACGGAAATACAGGACGTCTCACTGCACCATCCAAGGACTGTCCGTGACAACATCGTTGGCCTGGAACATGAATTAGACTGTGTGCACGATCAGATAAAGATCTTTCTTTGATGCTGCACATCTGTAAGTCTGAAGTGCATGAAGAAAGCTTTCTCCATCACCTCGTGTCTTTTGGGGCTGGGGGCGGTGGGACTGGAAGAAAACAATTAGGAAAAATGCCATTTTGTTCTGAGGGAATCCAATAAAAGGAAAATCACTTTAATCTGTCTCATTTCTTCCCTCTTTTTAATGAAAATGAGTTGCTTCCACTTAGTTGATCCTTGTGTACTATTTACAAACTGAAAATATCCCAAAAGATGAAAGTCTGAATCTAGCATTTTTAATTCACTTTCTGAATATAGTTTTCAGTCTATCTGTATCAGTTTCCTGGGGTTGATGTAACAAAATACCACACTCTGGGTTCCTTAAGACAATGGAAATGCATTCTCCCACGGTGGTGATGGCCCAAAGCTGGAATCCAGGCATCTGCAGGGCCATGTTCCCTCCGAAGACTCCAGGGGAGATCGGTCCTTGCTGCTCCCGGCTGCTGGTGTTGCTGGCAATCCGCGATGCCTTGACTTGCAGCTGCGTCACTCCAGCCTCTGCCTCTTATGTCACATGGGTTTATACGTGTCCAAATTTCCCTCCTATAAAGACACCATTCATTGGAGTAGGACCCACCCTAACCCAGTATGACCTCATCTGAATTTGATAGTATCTGCGAAGACCCTATTTCCAAATAAGTCACATTCCCAAATACCAGAAGTTAGGACTTGAACATTTTTGGGGGACACAGTTCTATCCACTGTAATTCTGAAGGAACACGGAAGAACGGGCTGTAAAATGCTGTACTAAGGAAACACTGTGTTATCAAAATAATGCAGTTAAAATAAATAGCTGCTAGTAATGTATGTTGCATTTTTTATTCTGTAACAATTTAGATGACTTCACGCAAATTTTGGCTTTTTTAAACTCTTTGACATTTCAAGTGAGATTTTATTCTACATGATTATACTCAGAGGGGGGACAGTGTTTTGGTCCATGTGTCACTGTAGGAAATGTAGCAGGATCAGTGTGGGGACGAATGACTGAGGTCTGTAGGGGTCCTTGATCCGGGACACCCATGGGTTGCAGAGCTAATGAATGAGGGACTCCGTCTGCTTTGTACCTCTCTGAAATGAGGAGTATGCAAAGGAACCATGAGGAGGGACTCTGGAACAGGATATACACACATTCCCAAGACCATGGGGATTAAGGACGCAGGCTCAAGACCAGTGCAGTTCACACCCAGCTCTGTTGGGAGAGTGTGCCTTGGCCCTTCATCAGGCCTTAATTTTCCTTCCTGTAGAATGGGGACATTGACTGTACTTATCCATAGGGCTCGTGGAGGATTTAATGAGTTAGTTCCCATGGAGTGGGTGTAACACAGGGGTGAGAGGTGGATTCTGGAGTTACATGGCCTGAAGGCCAATCCTGTCCTCGCCACTTACTGCCTTTGTAACCTCAGGCAAGAGGCCTGACCTCTCTGGGCCTCAGTTGCCTCCTCTGTAAAAATGAGGATAATCATAATACGCACTCATTGTTGTGAAGATTAAAGGAGTTCAGTGAGCTAATACTTCTGAAATTCTTGGAGCAGTGCCTGGCACAGAGTAAGTACTGTTGAAGTGGTTTCCATATTAAAGTGTTGAACGAGTGACTGGACCGTAGTGTAAACCAATGCTAGTCGCTCTCATCACCGTTGCTACATCCCCCCCTAAAAGTGCTCCCTATCGGCTGCCTTCTCCACCTTTGTCTAGGTACTGAAAAATGCACGTACAGGGGCATTTTACCTCAAGAGAAGCTTGAACTTCCAAAACATAGGCCTTGAGGTGTGGTGGACTGGTTTACCTTACCCAGGGACTTACTGTGGGATTCCTTAAATAATCTAGGACTTCAAGGTAGAACTAATTTCACTCATGATGACTTAATCACCACCCATCTTTCAATGCTACCACAATGGGGATCAAGTTCACATGAATTTTGGGGGACATTCAGGACAAAGCAGTTACCTAAATGATAATGATTATTTCTTTAGAAGTATAGAACGTAAGAATTGACGGGTATCTATGAAATTTCCAAATCTCTCCCCCTACTGGTTCTGCATTCAAGAATGTTGATTCCGACGGAAAGTGTTTCCCCTTTTCAGCAGGCAGTAAGTCTCCTCGATTACTTGTTAAAGGTCCAGTTTGGTGATTGTTTTTAATACTTTTCTAACACATCTCCCTTTGGAATAAGGCAGCGAATCTCAGTGCCTGCAGGCGTCAGTATATGGTGACAACTTTTGTACCATTTTGTTGTCCTTGCCTTCTTTTTATGGCAGGGGATTTTGGTTTCCATTTGTGACACTAGTGTTCAAACTTGGTAGCATCTTAGAAGCCCTGAGGAGCTTTTAAAGACATGAATGCCTTGGGTCCCCCGTACCCCCCCACCCCGAGATTTAGCTGTGTGAATTTTTAACTGCCGGGTTGATACTAATGTACAGCATGGTTGAGTACCATCAACGTATAATCATGATTTACTATTTTCTTTATCCATGATATGTTTGCTTTTTTTAAGGTCAGAGAAAAAAATGGCCCAGAGATTACAGGAATGCCTGAGATTTGGTAAACACCAATGAAACTGGTGAGATGAAGCTGGTGAGTTAGTCATTTCACCTGGCCAATGTCACCACGGTGGCTGGTGGCAAAAATTTCTGAGCTCATCCCAACCTCCTCCTATTACTTTTTTTGCTATGCTAAGAAGCTTCACACTTGAAACAACCATGCTGGTACTAACAGGAAGCTGAGGCTCCCCTTGGACCTGGGTCATCCTGATTTGTGGGCACCACCTCCAGGGTAGGACTTAAAAACTCTATTGTGATTGCTTCTTCGGCGGCAGGAAGCCTAACTCTGTATTTTGTTGTCTCAGTCCTTGGAGTATAGTGAAGTTGGAAAGTTATGTTCACAAGATACTGGTAGTTCCAACAATCGCAAATGTATTTTTAGAACTTTAAAAAACAAATCTGTTGCATGTCTCAGTAGTGACGCCCACGTTCCCTCGCCACTGCCTTCCACCCCCACCTGTCTGTGCATTGCAGCCCTAAAGATGCTCTCGTTTGCAGCTGAGTCCCAAATGTTCTGCCATAGCCCTGGAATGGTTATATCACAGGCCAGAGAGAACTTGAGGTTGAAATGTCAAGGTCTGGCCAATGAGAAGGAAACGTCAATAATGTTCCCTTCCAGCCTGGTGGCCTTGCAATGAACAAGAGCAGCCAGTGTGGAAAAGCGCTGCTTTTCCAGAAACTCTGCAAAGAAGGCAGGTGGCTGCACATTGTCTTAAATTGCATTTCTGGTGGCTCAGCCGTGGCCAGGCAGACCACCCTCCTTTTTATACAGAAAGGTGATTCTGCTGCTTAAGCTCAGTCAGTCCCCCCAGTCATTTGGAACGGGTTATTCCTAGTGGTCTTGTGGTCTGGGTCTTTGTGCACCGGGGAACGTGTTTAATAAAAACCACACAATTCATTTTGACAGCCTTGGCCCATCTCTCCCAAAGTGAGGAGCTGCTCGTGACTGACTTTCTTCTATTCTCAGTCTGTGTGTTTTGATTGCGAAATCAGGCATTCCTTTGAATTCATGTGTGTCTGGACTTAAAAACAAACCAGCCGCGTTTTCGATAGTGCAGACCCTCCCCTCTTCGGGGCTGTTGGTGGACTCGTTTATCCTTCAAAGTGGAGAAACTGATAGCCTGTAAACAGAATGTCCCTTCCTGCCACCACCTGGGCTTGAAGACAAAGGAGCAGCCCCCAAAGAGCTGCTCTGTGGCAAGGGTTTCCTGGCATGCATAGGATGAGACTTTTGCGAGTTTTAAAACAATCCCGTGGCCATTTATGTATTACCTGGGTTTATGTGTTATGTGAATGTGTTCCTTCCGAGTAATTATCCAGCACGACACCCTGTGCTTGTGTGGCCCTTGCTCAGAAAGAGGCAGGGTGGCCAAGCGCACGCAGCAAACTGGTGGGTGAGGAGGGCCTGGTTTGAGTATTTGCTCTGCCAGCTCACAATTCTGTGTCTGGGCCAGGTCCCCTGACCCCACGCCGTGCCTCGGTTCCCTTCACTGAAACGGGAGACGATGGGAGAGGGTACCTGGTTGATTCAAGAGTAGAAAAAAAATGTTTCCAAAGGGCTTAGCATAGACACCCACAGAATGGTAGCTGTTAGCTGCGGGTGGGCAGAAGCAGTGACCAGTGAAATCTGAGCCCGTCTCATCCTTTAGCTCCTACTTTTTCTTTTTCTTTAAAGATTTTATTTTTTAGAGCAGTTTTAGGTTTGCAGCAAAATCGAGAGGAAGGTAACAGATTTCCCACATCCCCCAGACTCCACACATGTGGACAGCCTCCCCCACTACCAGCATCCGCCCAGAGTGGTATTATACATTCGTTATAATCAGTGAACCTGCATGGATACGTCATTGTCACCCGGAGTCCATAGTTTACATTAAGGTTCTTGGACTTGTCCATTCTGTGGGTTTGGACAAGCGTCATGGCACGTATCCACTGTGACAGTGTCATCCAGAGGTAAGAATCCTGTGTTCCGTCCCTTTCTCCCTCCCTCCCAGCCCTGGCATCCACTGATAGTTTTCCTGATTCCATAGTTTTGCATTTTCCAGAATGTCATAGTTGGAACTGTATAATATATAGCCTTTACACACCACCTTTTAAATCTCAGTGTTGTTTTTTCACTCATTTTTTTCATCAGACTTGGCCCCGAATGATGTGTGGCTCTTACCAAAAACCCAAACAAATCTGAGAGTTGCTGCTCCTGAGACTATTTAGAAGACCATGTTATAGACTGTGAAAATACCAATAGACAAATTTCCCATAGTTTCTGAGAAATGGTGGGATTGTTGACATGAGACGCAACTGCTAGAAGTTCCTACGTGGAAGGGCAGGCTGCTGGTTTGGACAGATCTGTCTAAAGGGCAGTGCACGTTACTTCATCTGTGCAGGACTTGAGAAGGGGCAGCCTTATGCCAGTCCTGCAAACGAAGACCCTCTTGAACGCTTCTGCAATGCGCAGGACCACCCTTGGAGGTCACCATGGAAGAGGAAAGAACTTGGGGGAGGAGATGCAGGGAAGGTGGGAAGATGCCAAGGAATGCAGACTTTGAATGACCCAGTGCCAGGACAGTGAGAGCTGGGGGGCTTAGAGGACACATTCAGGCAGACTTCTTTGCATAAAGCAGGGTGACAGTGCTGGAGTTTCCTTTAGACGGGATGTGAGGGTAAGTCCGTGGACTCAGTAATCAGGGGTGACATCTGTAAGTTGCCTACTGTTTATCACTGTGCAGCAGGTTTCCCGCACGGAGTTAAGCTGATGTTGCAAAGTTTGATTCCTGATATTAAGGCAAAAATAAAGGAACCATGGCTGTGGCCCCTTTCTTTCATCTGGAGTTTTGGCTGTGTGAGCGACAGCAGGGTAGACAGGCCCGCAAGTCAGGGATATCTGAGTTCCTTTGCTGCGGCGTGGTCTGGGCAGGTCAGTCACCTCTTGGAGCCTCCTTTTGCTCACCTGTGAAATGGGGGTAGTGCCGTGTTTCTCGGAGGGTGGTTTTGGGATTTGGTTACAGCCTGTGTAATGTGAGGCATGAGTAGATGCGTAGTAAATTGTGGAAATCATTATTTAGGTTTATTTATTCATATGTCTGCTGTCTCTGTACAAGAGAGGGAAGGCTCGGTGATCGACTGTCTGTGAGCAAACACTGAGTGGATTTCCACACAAAACCTGTGACTCCAGCGGCCCCAAAGCAGGTTGTCAGGCAGTGGAGATACCTGGAAAGAAGAGTGTGATGAGTTCAGGCCCAAGTCCAAGAGGAACGAGGGGCCAGCTCACCTTGCCTTCTGGATGTCCGTCTGCACACCGTCAGGGCAAGCATGGGTGCCTGCAACAGGCACCCTCTGTCACAGCTCCTTGGTCTTTGTGCACAGACTTGGTTTTTTAGCTGTTTCGTTCATAGCTGGGTCCACCAGTGAGTGATGTACCATCTCCTGGCAGCCTCTGTCTTGGTCCAGATCCCTGGGAAGCCCCTCTAAGACAGGTGTGGTCTTTCAGATCCTTCATGCACGTTACACCTCTGCCAGGGCTTTAGATGCCAAGTTGGACTCCCTTTGGGCTCTGTCACTTCCTCCTCTCGTGGTCCTACCTGCTTTACCCTCTGTGGTGTCCCCTACAGCAGACTGAAGTCCAGTTGTCTGGACAGCCCTGACCAGTGCAGGGATATTATTCTGGAAACCCTTTCCCTTTGGCAACTGACCTGGGATCCTGCCACATACCGTATTAGGATTCGTATAGTCCCGTGTAGGTTGGAAATAACTCACCTAAAGTAATCAGGAGCTGAGCTTTTTCCTTTGAAAGCTGCAGGGCGGTGGCTACGCTGCCGTGGGGAGAATTCTGGCCCTGCAAGTTGCCCCCTTTTCACCTGCTCCAAAGTCCTTTTCTTGCAACCAGGTAAATGCTCCCAGAAAGTCCTAGAAGAAGTGGCGTTCTTGTATTTAGCCAGGGTGATCTCTCCAGCACTCCAGAAGGGAGGAAGGGATGAAGAAGCACTGAGATCAGAGGTGAAGAGAAAACTTCTAGGCCACCTAGGAGGGTGCCCCAGGAAGCGCTGTCATAATGTGGGGAAAAAGTATGTGTCTCTTTGTCTGCACGTGAGTCTCTCCCTCCCTTCCTGCCTTGGCTCACAGTGACGAAGACCAAAGCTTTAGAAACGTGGAATAACACTGGGAGTATGTTCCCCCTCTGGTCCGGCTCTCTGCCATAAATTCCCCACCTGCCAGGCTGTCTCGTGTTGAAAGAATTGAGGTCTCCTTTCCTCAGTGATGCAGAACACTAGGAGTTCATGAAGACTGTTCCATCAAAAGTGGAGTTAGATATAAATCCAGCTGGAATAGTTTAAGACCTCTTCCCCTCAACAAAATAAGGGGAGTTTTAAGAAAATCTATGGGTTTAAAAACATCTGAAATTCACTTGGGGGACCATAAGCCAATGAGAAGAAATTCCACATAAGGAGAATGAGATGTGGCCGTTCTGACCAGATTTAAAACAAAAAAATCTGCTAAAATCACTCTGTAAAATTATGTCTGTTGGCCAAAAAAAGCAAGAAGCACAGTTAAGTGGAACAGAATAAATCATAGAACTTTACATCTGAGACTTTAATATATAATAAAGCAGATATCACACACTAATGAAGAAATAATTATTTAATATATAGATTTGGAGCAATAGGCTTTCTGACAGCTGCAGTGGTGCGTGCCTATAGTCCCTGCTATTTGGGAGGCTGAGGCAGGAGGACCGCTTGAGCCCAGGGGTTCGAGGCTGTGGTGCACCATGATCACACTTGTGAATATCCACTGCACTCCAGCCTGGGCAACATAGTGAGACCCTATCTCTTACACAAAAAACAAAAACTGGCTTTCAATGTGGGGAAAAAAATATTTCGTACCCTTCCTCATATGATAGTCCAAGTAACTAGAGATTAAAACAAAAATCTTTATTTTTGGATTCAGATAAATATGTAATACATGATTTCCTCATTTCCATTATTTAAATCATTTATGCCTTTGAGGTAAACAGATACCTTGGGGCTAATACACAATAATGTTTTCTAGTTATTTTCTATTTTCTAATTTTATATTAGGAAAGTCTTAATTTCTAAGTGCTAAAAACCAGTATAAAAGACTTATTTTATAACTATGACCATTTAGCAATCCTGACATAACATTGAATTCAGTGACTGTATTTTATGCAGTATCTGGGGAAGCAGATATTCATTCTCTCCATCACTGTAAGGTAAAATATAGTTATATAAAGTTGCTCAGTTTTGAATCAAATAATTAAGCTGTAGCTTAAAAAAAAAATCTGTAGTCCACAGGCACGTACATAATAAATTCTGGACACTCTTTCATCCTAGATACCTTTTAATGGCCCTTGAGGTTTAGTTGCAAAGAAGGACTTTTCTAAGGCTATTTTAGATGTATACGTCTGAAGGTCGTACAGTTAGACTTCTGAGAGTAACAGTGGCTATTCCAAATTTTACCTCCTTCCTCTGGTAGTCTAGTGGCTAGGATTCGGCGCTTTCCAAATTTTACATCTTGAAATTGCATGCACGCTGCCATAAAATTCACATAGAAAATTAATCCATAGTTATGGGGGACACCGAACTTTCATACATAATCAAGTATGTTTAGAACAAATAGAATCCACCTACTTAGATCTTTGAGGTGAGTGGCATGATCCATCAATTAGTTTATGGAACGTCTGATTAATGGCGCATGACGTGGGGGTTACGTGCTGGCTGGATGAGTTCAGGCGCTGTGCCTTGTCCTTTTCAGCCTTCAGTGGTGGCGGATCCAGTAGTAGCATTTCAGAGGTGGAGGCACGTGATGAAAATATCTCAGGTCTCTCTTTACTAATCCCCAGGTCAGAAGAATTGTCTTGAAGCATGTTTCTACTAATTCCGGTGCCTTATAAGCCTAACACTAAAAGGCTGTGTGGTAAAATTCTCCAGGAAAGGGTGTCGCTCCTGAGTCAAAGGTCAGCCAGGGCAACACCGGCACTACTTTTAACACATCAGGGAAAATCTCTGAAAAAGTAGCCCGAAGCAGTGTCTACCTCTGGCTTTCATCCCACCTCCTGCCCTGTGACCTGCTCTTAGCTGGACAAAGACAGACAGTCACCTCCCTGATGGAAAATGTGTTTTTCTTCATTTTAAGTAAAGTCACCTTTCTCATATTTCCCATTTTTTGTTCTCTGAAGCCGACCTTTGGGCAAGTCTTAAGATGACCGCTTTGCCATAGGCTGGGCCTATGGTCATGCAGACGCCATCTTCAAAGGTAGTTCGCTGTGCAAAGAACCTCAGACTAAGATTTGTAAGCATTTCAAACTTCCATTTGACATCAAAGGAGTTGCCAAATGCCTAAAGCTTGCAGGTAATGATGGGAAATGCAAAAGGAACATGGTTCCTGCCCTAAGATTCTGGAATAATTCTTTCCACCTCCAGATCACACGAAGCCACCATCCAGTGATGATCTTGGTCATTATTGCCATCATTGTCCTATAGTAAACTGGTATGGTATGGTGGTTCTCTGCTTTGGCTGCTAATTTGAATCGCCTGGGCAGCTTTCATGGCAGCTAATGCTTGGGTTCCAGTCCCAAAGGTCCTGGTGTAACTGGTCTGGGGTGAAACCTGGATCACTAGATTTGTACGGCCAAGGCGAAATCAGTAGCTTCACAGCAACCCTGTGACAGGCAGTATCGTTCCCATTTCGCAGCTGTGGAAGCTGCATGCTAGGGTGATGAACCACCTTGCCCAACATTACACAGTCGGTCGGGGCAGGGTTAGAATGAGAAACAAAGGCCTCCATCCAAGTGGGCTTTGAAATTAAGTTTGGCAGTGCAATTTATCACATTGTGGCCATTGTGTGAAATTCTTTGGTTATTACATTATGAATCCATTTCTGGGAAACTCAGTGCAACTCGTTTAATCCTGGAACCTCTCCAACCTTAACAGACTCCTCCGTCCCCCAAACTCTAGGTGCTGGGAGGGAGAGGGGTGATGGTGACTCGGCCCGTGGAAGAGCCGGGACTGAGGAGTGGGTTTGGCGCCGAGCCTCAGAGGGAGTTTCACAAGAGATCAGTTCCAGCCAGGATGGCACTGCCCTCCCTCGAGCCGGGGGAACCTTCCTCCCTAGGGGAGGCATATGCTCTCTGGGAGGGAACGGGCAGCTTTTTAGTTGGCCATGTCCTCCGTATCTACACTTGAAGCTGACTTAACTTTCTAAATATTTTAGAGAATGACACTTAACCTGAAATTGCTTTGGAGTTTGCATTAACTGTATTTGGAGTCTCCCATAGATCATTGACCCATCGCTTTTCAGGCCTTGCTTTGACTCCCCTGTTTTCTGTATCCATTTTGGCAATTTTTCATTTAGGATAAGCATTTTCCAAATCTGTCCTCTCTTGACCTCTGTCCCTCCCCGTGCCCAGTACCACAGATGATTCCCCAGTATAGACCCTGCTGCAGCCCATGCGGACATAAGGAGGCTTCCCGCCCTCTGCAGCTCGGGAGGGTTCTGGAGAGCTTGTCTCTTGCTGGCTCTCCAGCAGGTCCTCGGGGCGGGAGGGACACCCTGAGCATGTGTGAGATGGAAGGAGGTTGGGCTGCCTGTTCCGTGGGATCTGGAACTTGTTCTGGGACCACAGCAGAGCTCTGTGGTTGCTCAGGCTCCTGTGACCCCTTCAGACTTTCCTCTGGATCCCAGTATGGCCATGGTGGTAAGATTTTTTTTTTTTTAAAGTAACCTATGTCAGATAATAGTCCTCCTAGTGAGGGTCCTCTTTCCTAAAAGAGCCCGCTTGCTTTCAACTTTCTTGTTTCCTTCTCCTCTACAAATATCAAGTGCCTACTGTGTGCACTGTTCGAGCTGTGTCTGTGAACCTCCTATTTTAAATCTAGTCATTTCCCCCAAGTACTGGTCTTTGCCCTCCCCCACCCCACCCCCACCTCAAACCCGTGGTCAGAGAGCTTCCCTGAGGTCTGAGGTCTGTCTGTGAATTCCTGTAGAGTTTTAAGTCCATACTTTGCAATGAAGCACTTAATGATATGCCCTCTTGTTGCAGTCTCTCGTTCTTTTAGTGTGTGTAAGTCTTGTCTTCCAACCAGACCAGGAATTCTTTATATCTTGGGTTCAGCTAGCCATCTGATAGACGTGGTTTAAAAAAAAAAAAAAAAAAAAAAACCTTGAGATTGACTGTTTTGAGTTCTTTTCCATAACCACCTTGGGTGAGAGAGAGTCACATGAGGTGCACTTTAAGAACCATCCACCTGGCGCAGCTCCCACGGCACAGCCCCGCCCTTAGGCTTCATAGTACCTTGGGCCACCTCTTGGCTCCATCGCTTATCAGCTGTGTGATCTCAGCTAACTGAGTTCAGCTGTCCAAGCCTCAGTGTCTGCAGGCCCTTAGCCCAGTGCCTGGCAAATAATAAAGCTGCATAGGGCCGGGCGCGGTGGCTCACGCCTGTAATCCTAGCACTCTGGGAGGCCGAGGTGGGCGGATCATCCTGAGCTCAGGAGTTCGAGACCAGCCTGAGCAAGAGCGAGACCCCGTCTCTACCAAAAACAGAAAGAAATTAATTGGACAGCTAAAAAAATATATATAGAAAAAATTAGCCGGGCATGGTGGCGCATGCCTGT
>RJWJ010038718.1:0-14832 GCA_004363605.1 Indri indri
CCCTCCTGCTCTGCTCTAAATTCCTCACAAGGGAAGGAAATGGAGGCACATTCCACGCAACCTTCTAGGTGGTGGTTGTTCCCAACACACATTTATTTTGCACGGGCATAGGGCTTGGTTCTGGGGATAAATTCTTAAGCAAGACTCATGCCGCTCTTGAGTCCACCATGGTGGCAGGAGAAAAACAAGAACAGAGGCCATTTCAAAACAATGTGATAAATATAGTCGATGCAGCCCTCAAACCCAGGGCCGGGCTGAGTCAAGGGAGAATGCAGTCAGTGAGGGCTTCTAAGCACAAGTGAGCATTAGAGAGAATCGGCAAGGCAGGTGTCAGTTGGCCACGATGAGGGTATTTTCTGGGGGTAGAGTGGAAACACAGGTATTCCAGGCAAGACTGGCCAACACCTCTAAGGCCTACAGATAGAGGAAGCAGTTCAAAATACCTTCTCCCATTCGATTTCCACAACCTAGTGGAAAATAAAGTTTTTTTTTTTTAATTAGCCTACTTTTTAGATGAGAAAATTGAGGCTCAGGAAGAACTTTGCTTAAGGTCACCTTGGTAATGAACAGTAGAGCTGTTCATTCCAAAGCGTCTATACCAGGTTTTGGGAACAGAGGCTTTAGAGCTAGTGGGCAGATTTATGGGGGTATGTTCTTTTTGTTTTGCTTTGTTTTGAGACAGGGTCTCACTCTGTTGCCCAGGCTAGAGTGCAGTGGTATCATCATAGCTCGCCACAACCTCAAAGTCCTGGGCTCAAGCAATTCTCCTGCTTCTGTCTCCCAAGTAGCTGGGAGTACAAGTGCATGCCACCATGCCCTGCCATTTTTTCTATTTTTTTTTTTTTAATTGTAAACACAGGGTCTTGATCTTGCTCAGGCTGTTCTTGAACTTCTGGCCTTAAGCAACCCTCCCACCTTGGCCTCCCAAAGTGCTCGGATTATAGGCATGAGCCACCATGCCTGGTCAGGCCTATGTTCTAAATGAAGATCTGGTATCCTTACTGACCGTGGGAAAATTACTGGAACTTTCTGAGCTCCAGTTTCCATTTCTGCTGGCATCTGCTGTAGGGTCATTTTCTCTTCTGTTGGCACATAGAGCGGATTTGAATATATCTCAAGTCAAAGTTTGCAAACTAGTAGTCTGGATTAAATATAGCCGTTGGAGGCAAAAGAAAAAAAAAAGTTGGTGATTTTAGATGTACTTTACAGAGGAGGAAACTGAGGTTTATAGCAGTTAATAACTTACCCAGTTTACACAGCTAAAATGTAGCAGCACCAGGATTTCAACTACGGTGGTCTAGATTCAGTATCCATGGTCTTAAGCCACATACTCTCTAGTGTTTTTTAAGTATGATACTTGGCACTCAGTCCTTACATATGGAGTGATAGGGACTATAGTGAGTTGCAGAGTCCATCCTCTGACTGAAGGGACACAACTCGGTCGGTTGTGACAGACCTTGGGTAAGGCCAGCAGCCAGTGAATATTGCGTGGCCCGATTTTCTCCTCTATAAAATTGGAATGATAATTATATCTATCTCATAGGATTGTCTTGGAGACTAAATTAGTTAATGGGCCTGACACACAGTAAACATTATATAAATGTAAGCTGTTACTATCTGAGGGGTGACCTTTGCCTTAAACATTCAAAACACCCACTTATACATGGTATAGGGAGCTGGGCGCGCCACTGAAAATCCAGTTGTGACAGCATCTCTGGGCCTTTTCCTCCTCCTTCTGACCAATGCTGGAGCTTGTGGGCAGGGGGAGGGGCTTTGGGAACAGAGCTGAGGGCTCCAGGCCGGAAGCCACGAGCTTCGCACATCACCAGTGGCCTCCATAGCTTGCTGCTGTTGTCCCTCAGTGAGCTCATGGCAACCATCAGCCTCCAGGCTGAAAAGAATGTGAGGTGCAATGGGCAACCTTCCAGAGACCCAAGAAGGGAGGCCTCATCCTTTCAGGATGTCTCAGGCTTCAGATAAAACCCTTCCTGTGTTCCAGCTCATAGCTGGCAGGGACAATTGGCAATGACTGATGACAATGGGTGACTTGTCAAAAAGATGTGTGTGTGAACCAAACGCTGGCTAGCTGGGGCAAAGCACGCATTCCGGAGACTGGTGGGAAGACCATCAACTGCATAATGGTTTGTTTTGCACCTACTACGTATTCAGCCCGGGGCCAGGCATTCAGGAGGTAGCGAAGTTAATAACAGTAGTAGTTCACCTGTATTTACCGCTTTAGAGCACTGTTACTGCCGTTATTTCTCTTGATCGTTAACACAAGTGTATGACAAAAGCAGGCCCCATTTTCTCTGTTTAAAGATGGGTAATAAATGAGACTTGTTTAAAGTTACAAAGGGTGACAGAGACTAGACACTTATTGGCCAAACTTGTTTCCTGGGTATCCAACTTGTTGGCTTGGGTATCCAGCTGGACTACATTTCCCAGCAGGCCTTGTGGTTGGGTGCAGCCATGTGACTGAGTTCTGGCCAATGGGATGAATGGAATGCTGGTGATACTGCTGCCTGACAGTCCTCTACTCTGTCTTTCTCCATTGGCTGGCAGATGCAGAGGAAGCTGAGGCCCTAGGGATGCTGGAGCCACAATATGGAAGAAGCCTGGCTGAGCTCTTCCAGTAACCAGCTCTGCAGGAGGCCATCTGCGGAATGCCACACTCAACTCTTGAGTGAGGGAGACATATGCTTCTTTTGAGTTAGACCACCAAGTCTGTTTGTTTTTTCACTACAGTTAGCCCACCCCAATATATATAGTAAAAGCAGAACTTGGGTTTTAGAGACATTTTGCTTGTACATGTGATGGTTTTTTCTACCCTCTTAAAAAACAAGCAGGAAAAAAAAAATCCTTATGCATGTAGGGTCTTTGGATTTTATAAAGCACTTAAACAAGTAATAGGACAGTTTCTTCCTTCCACTCTGCTAAGCACTGGGCTGTGACCCTCATCCACCATGGGAAGCTTTCAGCCACAGCTCTGGTACCATTAGCTCAGCCCTTCTCAACTAGTTCTGGGAGAAAATAAAGCCCCAGTGTCCTAAAGCATCCCTTGAAGGTAACGAATAAACTTTTCTCCTGCCATCTGCAATGGCACAAGTCATGTCCCATCCCTGGGAGAACTGTGAAAACAGTCACGATTCGGTGGTTCTACATCCTGCGGTTCCAATGAGAACCCCCAATTGCGAGCCCCTTCCCCTCTCCGAGCTTCAGTTTTCTCATCTATAAAACCACAGGATGGAATTAGGTGAACTTAGACTCTCTTGGCAGCTCTAATTTGCTATAATCTCACAGAAGAAAGCAATGTTTCGTAGGAGTCAGACATTTTCCCACAGTATTTCATTTAGTCACTAAATGAAAAGAGATGCAAATAGGGCTTTTTTGAAAATAATAGAGAAATTGGAATTCCTGAGTTGGTATTCAATAAACTTTAGGGGAGCAGCAACATGACACAGAGCGTTATGTTAGCTCGTGACCTCACTGGGCCTAAGGTCTAGTTGGGAGGTCAAGACCCATATGCAGGAAACCCAGAAATGTGCCTGAGGGTAAGGCATAGAGTCTGGATGGCCAGGAAGCTGAGTGGGCAGAGGGGAAGAGATCTGACTTCTCTGCCACCCCTCACCCCACCTCGAATTCCTTACCCTTCAGACACAATGGTGCTCTGGGCACTTGCTATGTGCCAGACACTAGTTGGCGGCTTTGACGTCACACTGCATTTGATTTTCATAGGCGCTCTGCCTGGAAGGGCACAATTCTGTCTGGTTAAAGAAGAGGGCCCCAAGAGGCACATGGACATTAAGGCACTTATACGAGGCTCCCACACAGCTGAGAAGTGCCAGAGCTGCTGGGTCTGAAGCAGGTCCGTGTGGCTGCAGAGCTTGTGTTCCCTCCACTCTGCCTCTGCCCTCCTGTATGGGTCGCTCTGGCCTGAGAGTGCAGCCACCCTGACTTCCCCAGGTCTCAAAGAAGAGATGCTGGCTGTCTGTCCCTCTAAGGGCTTCCTGCCCTTTGACAGTCATGAATCACAGAGCAGGTCTCCTGGGGAAGCCTCAGCTCGCAGGGCATGCCGTGGCAGAGAGGACTCACGTTTGCGGGGGGACGGGGGGCGGGGGAACAGCAGCTTTCATATCATCCGCAGAGCCCTCGATGCTCTAACTGGGAAGCTCTGAGACAAGAGGGATGGAGGTTTGCACCGCTGGAAGCCCCCGGGAAAGGCCTGGAAGCAGCTGGAGCTAACTGACCCCACCTGGAAGCAGAGCCCCCTCCAAGGACACAGAGGGAAGAAAAGAGACAGGAAGCAGCCGGTCTGGTTGTTTTCAGGAAGCCGCAAGGCCTGGAGGAGAGACGCCTTTCCCTGGAAACCAAGGATCTGGCATTTCTCAGCGTGTGCTCCCGAGAGCCCTGCATCACACGCACTTAGCATGTCGACAAAGGGGATTCTCAGGCTGCAAACATAAGGAATCCAAATCTCTGGCAGTGGGGAACGGGAACCTGCATTTCACACAGCTCTCAGGTAGTTCTGATGCTCACCAGGTTTGCGAACTGAAAATCCCACTTCTCTAAAACGATTCTACCTAGTTATTCCTCAGATGCCCTGCTCGTTTCTGCCATTTTGCCCACCAGTGACCCTTAACCCCAGAAGAAAAAAATAATAAAGACGTTAATATCTAATGAGTGCTTGTCATGTGTCCCAGATTCTTCTAAGCATTTTGGATGGGTTAAGCCATTTAAAAATCCTCACAGCACCCTTATAAGGTCACTATCATTAGCCTAGTATTACAGGGAACTGAGGAACAGAGAGGCTAAGAAACTTTAAAAAGTCGCACAGTTGAGAGGCTGGGCTGGAATATGGACCCAGGGGGTCTGACTCCTGAGCTGGAGCTCTCAACCCCTGCGGCACACAAACACTGTGGGAAATGCCATTTATTGAAGATCCATTCAGCACTAGGTCCTGACATTAGTCGAATGTCTAGTTTGTGCCAGGAACTGCTCTAAGCTCTGGCCAGCCTGGAAGATGAGTGAAGCACCCACCTGGGGCACAAAGTTTGAGGGATGAGTGTGGAACCAAAAAATTCAGTAATCAGGATAAGTACTATTTTAGTGCAATATTTAAAAAAAAATCAAATTAGCAAGTTACGGCCCATGGGCTGGCCACCTGTTCTTGTAAATGCAGTTTTATGAGGGAGGATTAATTAAGAACAAAATATTCAAAAACCCATGCCCTAATGGAGCTTACACAAATGACCTCATCCAATTCCTACCATGCATGGCCCCAAAAGGCAGGTATTGATATCATTACTGCTTCACAGACACTACTCTCTCTGCAGGTAACTAACCCTCATGGAGGCTCACAGTTATGGAGTGCCAGTGTTTTTTAAGTGCCTTACAGTGTTATTTTATTTCTTTCAACCTCCCTATAAGGAAAGGATCATTATTACTCCCCATTTGACAAATGGTGAAACTAAACACACAGAATTGCTCAGAGTCAACAGGGCCAGTAAGGAGTGGAGCTGGGATTTTAACCCAGGCAGCCATGCCCCAAGAGACCATACCTTTAGCCAGAGGTTGGAAAATTACAGCTCAGAGGCCATATCCAGCCCCCTACCTGTTTTTGTAAATAAAGTTTTATTAGAACACAGCTACCCTTATTCATATATGTACTGTGCACATCATGCCACGATGACAGAGTTGAGTAGTGGTGATAGACCATACAGGCTGCAAAGCTGATAGCATTTGCTATTTGGCCCTTTACAGAAGAAGTTTGCTGATTTCTGCCCTGAACCACTTGGGTGTATCCAATGTTGAACAGTGACGCTCAGAGCGTGACATTATGCCCACAGTCAGGGGAACAGAGATGTGATATGAACCCAGGTACCTCTCCAAAGACCATGACTTTTCAGTTCTACCCTGTTACACATATCTCCCCCATGGGTCCAATGCCTCCTTATTTCCCAAGTTTAGCTTGTTGCCTAGTCCAGGGAAGAGGCTCCATAAGTGCTCACTGAATGAATGAATGAATGAAAAAGGCTCAGTGTATCAGGTGAGGCCTGGTAAGCTTAGAGAAACAAGTCGGTAGGCCCCACCTGGGAACTTTCTCTTGGGGTCTCACCCCTGCGGTAACCTGCTCTGACAGACTGAATTAATTGGCAGATTTAAAGTTTTCTAGGATGTCTTAATGATCTCTGTGCCTAGTATTCTGCTCATCTCAAGTCAGAGGGTCTCAGTGGCCTCCATCTAAATCCATAGTGTTAACCAGAACAAATTGCTTTGCCTTTGACCCTAGAGGTCAAGGTCCTAGTCTTAGGGCCTGCCTAGTCTTAATAAAAAAAAGTGAGAATTCAGAAGCTTGAGAAATCTGGTTAAATCCAGGCTTCTTCACACCCATTAGCTGTGTGACCTTGAGCAAGTGACCTTACCTCTCTGAACCTCAGCTTCCTAATTTGTGCAGTACAGTTTACTTCAGGGAGACGATGCATGCTGAGCTGCCCAGCACACAGTAGACTGGGGGGATGGCTGCAATTCTTTATTACGATCATGGAGACAGCTTAGGAGAGCTGCCTGCTGAAAGATCCCAAATCCATTATGCATGTTTTATCTTTGTGCTCCCAGGGTCTTGGATAAACAATGTCTTCATCCAGTTTTTAAAAGACACTCTAATTCTGTCTCAGAATATACTCCCCCGAGCCTTGCCCCCAGCTGAAATTTGGCTGGCTCTGCGCCTGGCTGCTGGCCTGAATTTCCAAACACTGTTGGTTTAGCATTTCTCAAATGTATCCCATTAACACTGTGAACCCGTCAGTCTTCTCTCCTCTTTGAGCTCAGGTCTGACCGTCACAGCGAGAGATAGAGCCAGCAGCGCGAGCCCAGCCTCTCGGACTCGCCTTTGTGAAGCGGGGTGGTGTCCGGGTTGGTCAGCCTGGGACTGGGGCACCTGTCAGCATTTGTCTGTGTCAGGCGCAGACACAGGCGGTGTGCTCGGAGACTGGGAGAAGGCACGCTGGAATGAGGGGCTCTGGGAAATGTGAGCAAAAGATGTTCTCTGGGTTGCCGCTGGAAGGAAAAAACAAGACCTTGACGGAGGCTTAGCAAAAGCCACTGCTCTGGGAATCAGGAAGTAGCCCTGCCCTGGCACCGTCTACAGCTCACTCACTGTGTGTCTTTCAGCAAGCTACTTGCCCTCTCTGTGAAACATTTATTCAAAAATGAATGGGTGAGGCTCGGCCACATGTTTCTAAACTCATACTTGGCAGCAGAGCTCCTTTTCAGACAAATTTTTACTTGGAATTTTAAGCTATAAACAGATGACAATGACACTGGTTTTCTGGGTAAAGGCGTTAGGGGTGGGGAGAGGGAGCTGGAGTCCTGCCTACTCAGCAACCCCCACCAACAATCTGAAAGAAACCAGGAGGTACCTCTGCGGAACGGGGTTCGAGAAGCATATGACACGACACGTGATCTGTAGAATCCCCTCCCGCCTGGGCAGCCTTGGATCCCGGTAGCTACAGCTACCACCGCTGACATCAGTAATGGCTCTTATTTATTGAGCACTTTCTCTGTGCCAGGGGCTGGACTTCATTTCTATGTCCTTTACTTCAAGAGTTAGTAGAGAGCCCTGATCCAAATCCCACCTTCGCCAATTTAGCAGCTGTGTGACCTTGGACAAGTTGGTTAACCTCTCTGTGCCTCACATTCTTTATCTGGAAAATAGACTGTATAGAGGATAAAAGGAATAATCCCTATAGAAGTGCTGAGAACAGTGGCAGGCACACAGTCAGCAGCTGATGTTAGCTATTTTTATCATGACTGTCTAACTTATGTCTAATTGTTATATGCACTGTCCTGTTTCACAGATGAGGGAGCAAGGCTCAGGGAGGTGAAGTGAGTGCCCCTAGGTCACACAGCTAATAAGTGACGGAGGGAGACCCTGAAACCAGGTCTGCTCAACTGCACAGCTTGTGGTCTTAACACCCAGTCTAAACTGCTTTGCTCTTGACCCAAGAGGTCAGGGTCCTGGTCATAGTAATTTGCTTGAAGAGCCCCAAGTCTAGTGGGAGTGTGGTTAATGATGACTACAGTGATTTATGCAGAGTCTGGGGTCTGGGCATCCTAGTGAATGCAGATCCCAGGCAGAGAGGAGGTGTTTGGTTGCCAGAGCTCAGGGCTATCTGATGTTCTTTCCTCTAAGCCATAATCTCCAGCCTTTCCTACTGACCTATAAAACATCTTAGTGCAAACTGGAAAAAGGGCAAAGGCAGCCCCAAGTGAGAGCACAGGTGAGCAGACAATAGGATGCTTTTTAGCTCCCACTTGGAGGGCACCACAGGCCTTTGAGCAGTGCACAAGCTGCACAACCTTACAGGGCCACCCTTCCTCTTCTCTTGCCTCAGAGTTTGGTGGGGAGAAGTGGAGAGAGAGAATAAACATGGCAGGACAGGAGACGAAGCATGGTTTTGGCCTTGCCCTGATGTGTGTGGGGGCCCTGGGTGAGGGGAAGGAGCATGGGGACTGTGCAGGCAGCAAATCGAGCCACACTGTCACTCTCTCTCTTTGCGTCTCTTTCTCTCGGCGCTGAGGGAGGTAATGAAAGGCGGCTGCGCGGCTCTCTCCAGGAAGCTGAACGGGAGCCAGACCATCATGCGGTGAACAAATGCCGCAGCCGCCCAACTGCAGAGCTGCCGCTGCACGGTATTAAAAAGGTGACAACCTCTCCCCTGACCCCCGACCCATGGAAACGGGCAGTCACCAGCCCACCCGCCCAGAAAGCCTCAATGCCCTGTCACCGACGGAGCCCCGAACACCTGCTCCAGCATTCAGAGAAAGGCAGTGGTGTGGTGTCGTCGGCAGAACACGGGCTTTCAACTCAGACAGAGCAGGACTGAAATACCAACTGCACCCTCAGAAGCTGTGGAACTTTGGGCAAGATACTGAACCTCTCTGAGCCTGGATTTCACATCTATAAAATGTAGCTTATCATTCTCCCCGATCATGCAGGGAGACTGTGAGAATTAGAAACGGTAAATGGAAAGCGGCCAGCACAGTTGCCTGAGACGCAGTAAGTGCTTAATACATGGTAGCTGTACACAGAGGTCCCTTCGCTCATTCAACAAGGACTGAAGGCAGAGGGTCAGGCACGGTGCGAGTGGCTTGTCTGCAGAAGTGACATTGGAGCTGAGATCGGAAGGGTGAACAGGAGTTTTTTGTGTGAAATGGGGAGGAAAGAACTTTCTAGGCAGAAGGAACAGAGTATGTGGGGTGGGGAGGAGGTACGGACCAAAGCACTGAGAAAAGGTTCAGGGGTGGCCGAAGCCAACAGAGCAGACCAGGAGGAGGCTGGTGAGGGGGCAGGGCCAGACCACACGAGCCACAGGACAGATCCTGGTCTTTATCCTAAGGCTAAAGGGAAGTACCGAAGGGGTTTAACGGATGGGGTGACATGATCAAAGCGGAGTTTTAAAAAGCTCACTCTGAAAAAGCTACATACTAGATGATTCCAACAATATGACATTCTTGGAAAGGCAAACTATGAAGTTTGTAAAAAGAGCAGTGGTTGCCAAGGGCTGGGGGGAAGGAGGCATGAATAGGTGGAACACAAGATTTTTGGGGCGGTGAAACTCTCCCGTATGATATTGCGATGGTGGATACATGTCATTCTACATCTGTCAAAGCCCATAGAGCGTACAACAGCAAGAGCGTGCCCTAATGCCAACTACGGACTTTGGATGCATCGGTGCAAGTCCATCGGCTGTAACAAACGTATCCCTCTGGTGCGGGAGAGTGGGGAGGTTGTGTGTGTGTGTGTGTGTGTGTGTGTGTGTGTGTGTTGGGGGGGCAGGGAGAAGGTGTATGGAAACTCTATACTTTCTGCTCGATTTTGCCATGAACCTAAATCTGCTCTAAAATATAAAGTCTATTAATTAAAAAAGAAGAAGAAACAGAAAAACTCTCTCTGGCTACTGTGTAGGGAATAGATTAGTGGTGGGCAAGGGAGGATGTGGAAGACCAGTTAGGTTTTTCTATGTTCTTGACAGGCTCCTTGGGGCGAGTTACAGAAGCTCCGAGAGCTTCAGTTTCTTCATCTGCGATATGGGGACAAGAATACAAAGTGACACAGCGTGTCAGGAAATGCCTCGCAGAAAGCCCGACCCAGGGCGGGCGTTCAGTTCCCACTGGCAGGATGGGAAGGACGGACGATGCGAAGGATCGCGGAAGGTGTCAGGACACAAGAGCTCTTTGTGCGGGGACGGCGGGCATCCCGTGGTGCCGTTTTGTGGCAGGTCTCCCTGTTTATTGGCAGAGGCAAATAAAAATAATGAAAGTCTCGCTGTTCATTGAGAGAGGCCAAGGTATTTATCTGAGTGTATTCTCAGACATAAAGCTGTGTTTCATGCTTCGGGGAAAATACGCCATTGGAATAGCTAAGATTTATCTATGGAGTGCTAACTCTACAGCAGGTATTGTGGTAAGGGCTTTAGGTGAATTAGCTCATTTCATTCTCTCAACCATACCTTTGGCTAGGTTCTATTTTTGTCTCCGTTTTGTATCTGGGGAAACTGAGGCATGGGACGGTTTATCAACTTGTCCAATGTAAGCGACAGAGCTGGCTTAAAAGAGGACCATGAGATACAAACCCGAGTTAACTGAGGAAACAGGATGAGCACCCACAGAATAGTTTTCAAATAGCACCAAGTAGAAGAGTCATGGCCAAAGACTAAATTAAGTGGGACGTAGTATGGTATGGCAGTTAAGAGCATGGATTTAGATAAGCCAGCCTGGGTTTAAATCCTGACTCCTCCATTTTTTGGGTGACCTCAGGCAAGTTATTTGGCCACTAGGTGACTCAATTTCCCCATTTGTAATATGGGGACAGTAACAGGCCATCTCATGTGGAGTTGTTTTGAGGATTAAACGAGCAAAATGCATGCAGCTCACTAGCTTATCTACTTCTATGGTAAATGATAAGAGCTTGATAGTTTCAAAACTAAGGAGAGGCTATGGGAATTTCTAAAAAAGTAACTTTGGAGCTTCAAGCAAGGTGTGGGCTCAGACCAAGCACCCAACCAACAGTTCTCATGTACCATGTTAGCTGCTGCCGCTGGTGGCTGCAAAGATGAAAGCAATGTGACCTCTGCTTTCAGGGACCTCCAATTCTGCTGGAGCAGGTAGGCTCAAATGACAAAAAAAAAAAAAAAAAAAAAAAAAATTAAAAGCAGGCTATAAAAATCAGTTATTCTTTCAACCAAAATGGTATCAGCCACCATTCCAGGAACTAGGGATGGAGTGATTTATTCACAAAACAGACAAGATTCCTGCCCTCCAGGAGCTTATTTTCTGGTTCTGGAGATAAACAAGGAACATGTAAATGAACTTAGCAGTAGGTGAGGGCTGTCATTTGATAAAAAATAGACAAAGTGAGGTTCTAGAGATACACCTAGGAGGTTATTTTGGATGGGATGGTCAGAGAAGAAAGCGGTAATGTTGGAACAAGGCCAAAATGTAATGAGGGGGTGAGTTGTGTTACTGTTTGGGAGAAAAGTTTCCCAGGCTGAGGAAACAGCAAGTGCAAAGGCCCTGAGGGGAGAATATGCTTGTCCTGTTTAAAGAACAGCAAAGAATGGGAGCACCAGAGTGACTGATGGGGAGGACGATGCAGGGGTAGCAGAAGCCTAGACCATACGGGGCCTTGCAGACTGTAGTCAGGACTGTGAAATTCACTCTATGAGGGATGGGAAGCCCTTGGAGGGTTTTAAACATGTGCTTGGCATCTGGTTTAGTTTCAGAAGAATCGATCTGGCTGCTGTGTGGAGGTGGCATTGAAGAGGGATGTGGTAGATTAACATGTCTTCAAATTCTTTGCCACTCCTGCCATTGAGAGGGGGGATCTCCTTAAACATAGGTTTTCCCTGTGCCTGTGTTTGACCAGAAAGTGGTACAGGCGATGCTGCGTAACTTCTGGTGTTGGTCTTTCAGATACCTGCAGCATCTGCCCCTCTAGTAATGTGCCCTTTTGAAAACCAGCTGCCTTGTAAGTCTGACTATGCTGAGACCCCATGGCTGTGACGAAGCTTGACAGCCACGTAGAGAAAGAGACCATGCGGAGGAGCCCTGAAGCACCAGTCTGAGTGCGAAGCCAAGCCACAAGGTGAATGAGGCCAAGTGAATTAGCCCAGGCAAGGTACTGCATGGAGCAGAAGAACTGCCCAGCTGAGCCCTGCCCAAATTCCTGACCCACAGATTGAAAGCAAATAAAATGGTTGTGGGTTTACACCACAAAGATTTGAGGAAGTTTGTTACACGGCAACTGATAACTGAGACAAGGGTCAATGACTGAAGCCAGGAGATAGAGGTGGGGGAGGGGGAGGCTACTACTCCAGGTGAGAGAAAGAGAGGTACTTTGGTTTAGGGTAGGAGTGGTGGTGGAGAATCAGGAAAATGCTGATAAAAGAAAAAGTTACCCACACCATCATCATTAGCAGGAGAAACTCTATGGGTCTGGACAACCTATATCTGTCCAGTGATGTTGGCTCCCCCTAAGGAAGGGCTGAGTGTTCAAGGGCAGACTGGGTTGTCAGATACTTCGCTGCCATCAGGATAATTACTAGAGAAGGTAAAGAGATATACTCCAAAATGCCAGAAAATAGGCTGAATGGTACAGAAATACTATTTATTAGCAAAATGAAGAACTGTCCCAGAAAAAAAAATGTTCATTTTAATATAAAATCTATTGTCTATACACCACTTTATAACTTAACAAGCACACTCACATACGTTACCCTCTTTTGATTCTGTCAACTGGCCCATGAGGTCAAAATTGCCATCCCTACCCTATAAACGCAGAAACAGGCCAAGAAAGGACACAATTACTGGTCTAAAGGCCCATGGTCAGTAGGTGGTGGAGCTGACTTTGAACCTGTAACTTCTCCAGGCAAGTTCAATTTTTTTTTCTTGGTATACTACTGTGGCTAAAATTTCCACATTTATTTTAAAACCACACAGAACAAAAGAAAATAACACAATGTATCATTCTGTGTTTCAGTTGCCTACCTCCTGGTCCTTTTCCTAGTGGGATGGTTTTTAAAGTGGGGTCCTCGGACCCCTGGTATTGGAATCGCTTAGGTAGAGCTTGAAAAAATGCAGACTCCTGGGTCTCACCCAGGAACCAGACTTCCTGGTAACGGGGCCTGAGCATCTGCATTTTAATAAGTAGGGCAGGGGGTTCCTAAATTATTCACAGCCCAGAAGAGTTTGAAAGTCACAGAACTAGTACATCAACAAGCCCTCAGGAAGCAGACAGACGTGTTTAAATGAAGATGGAAAGTCCATAAACAGTTTAGCAAACTGAAATGGGTCACTCTGTCCCTGTTCTGAGGCTCTTCTCACTACACCATGTTGCCTGGGCGGGGAGGGGGCCCTCGGCGGTCTGTCCCTCCTTGTCCCCGCCCCCCCCCCCCACGGGGCTCACCTGGGGCAGTACAGAAGGGTCATACAGTGTGAAGCTGAGGCAGGGGTAGAGAGAACACATAGGGAGCGTCCACTATGCTTTAGGCACTAGCAACTGAAAAGACTTTTCTCATTTAATCCTCAAAAAGAGGCATTATTTCCATTTTACAGTTAAGGGCCCCGGGAGTCAGGGAGCTGAGGTTACTCATGCAAAGCCTCGCAAGCAGCAAATGGGGAGTTGACATCAGGACTGCCAGACCCCAATGCTGACATCTCCTCCAGTTATCAAGCCGGGCCACCTGGGTGGAAGGATGGTGCGATATGAAATCATATCAGAATTTGAGCCCCACTCTCCACCTGTCAGCCGGGACACTCGCAAAAGTGTCTCTTCACTTCTTTAAAGGGGGAAGAAATTACCTGCCCTGAGAAGTACCAGGTTCCCAGTAGCCTTTTAGCAAAAAGCTGATGGCTTCTGAATGAGAAGAGGCCAGGACGCCCAGGCCGAAAGGCTGAAGTGGCCGTAGGGGCAACTTCTCCAACCATGGATGGTGTCAGGGCAGGAGCGGACCCAGAGCTGGAGCCATCCCAGGCGTGGCTCCAGCATGTGGGAAAGCGCGCAGGGCCTGCAGAGGTGCCGCCAGTGGCCGCACAGTCTTTCCCATCCCCGGTTTCTGTGCTTCTGGGAATCCGGAGCCTCACTGTTTTTCTCCCTCGGACCGCTGCTCCCTCTCCCAGGGGAGTTGGCAGATCTGCCGCCGGCCTGTTGGCTGGAGGTGCACAGCAGCGGAGCCTGGCATTGCTTTACAGGCGCACACTGCCTCTTTCTTGTGCGGCTTTCTTCCCGTTCCCACGCCCCACCTCTGCGGGTCCCCAGGGATCCTGCTTTCTCGGGCAGTGGTAACAGCGGAGGCCCTGCGCGAAGAGAAGAGAGATCGGATCTGGGCCTTCCCTCTCCAAAGCCGCTTGCTGCTGGGCCCCTGGCCGACGGGACTAGCCTGGCCTCCCAGACCTGCCCCTCCCGGGGACAGGAGGCGGTGGGCTGTGTGCCGTCAGGAAGTCCCTGCCTAGTGCGAGCCCTGGCCTGAGTCCTCTCAGTCGTGAGCTTTTCGCTTTGCAAAGTTGTGGGATTTTTATTCATGCGAAGAGTCTGCCGGTCATGAATGCCTTCAGTAGAGACTGAGGCATCGTGCCAGGCGCTGGGGCTACAGTTGGGAAAAACAGTCCTTAACTTGATCCTCAAGGAAGGTTCAGTGCAGGGGGAGACGTGGAGAAGTAAATAATAATTACCCTCCCCAATCAGTTACGGTCCAGGAAGAGCAGCAAGAACGAGAGCGCAGAGCTGTTGGGGACAGGGCTGGTGCATTGCTTCACTCACTGAGCAAATAGCTG
>RJWJ010038719.1:0-14845 GCA_004363605.1 Indri indri
CTATTTCAAAAGATTTGGAATTCTATGAAATCATGGAGGAAAGTCCTGCCCACGCCCTTCCCTCTGCCCTTAAGACAGCTGACCGTCACAACAGGTGTGAATGAGAGAGGGAGTGTGAACAGTGGATTTCTTTCCACTGGCTGTGACGCCCGCAGCCTCAGGACGCGAGGACAGGCTCCTCAGCCTGTGCAAGAGCACACCCTGAGCGTGTGTTTTGTGTTCTTGAAAACCAAGGGAGGAAAGCTCCTTCTGGGTAAATGTGGGAACGGCTAGCAGTTCATCTGGGCCGTGCAGAAATGATGCTCAGGCCAATCCCAGGTCTCTCTTCTCTCCTCTCCAGCGCTGGAATAGGTCGAACTGGCGTGTTGGTCACCATGGAAACAGCCATGTGCTTAATTGAGAGAAATCTGCCGGTTTACCCACTAGATGTTGTTCGGAAAATGCGAGACCAGCGCGCCATGATGGTGCAGACATCAGTGAGTAAAAATCTTATGATAACAGTGGCCAGCCCTTCCTGCATGCTCGTGCTGGGCCAGGCCTGGGAGAAGGGCTTTGTGGGTCAAGAGACTGAGGCTCAAGGGGACTGAGCCACTTGCCCGAGGTCACAGAGCTTGTCAGGAGCTGCACGACTCCAGGACCCACGCCCATCTAGCCTCTGAGTTTTGCTGCCCTCCACTGTTGCTGCCTCTGGTTTATTTCCCGCCAGCCCCTCTGCCAGGGGGCAGCCCTGGTTGCGCTCTGCGTTGTTGAACCACAGGCCCATCATTTGTCCATCAGACATAAGCCAGGTCACCGAGGGCTTCACCCCATCCACCTGTGCCGGGTGACCCTGTCGGCTCAGCAGATAACTGTACACAGCCGTGTTTTCCCCCTGGGGGCCGGCTCCCACCTCTGTGGTGTCTGCACACTCAGCACTGCAAGTGTCCTCAGGAGGAAATCTTGGGGTTTTTCCCCCAGAACTTCAAGAGGGGCAGTGAAGTGGTGTGAAAAGAACATGATTCAGGCTCCCCCACGTACTGAGTGACCTTTGGATAGTCCTTAATGTCTCTTTTTCCCCATCTGCAAAATGGGAACCACCCCGTGTTTGTTCATTCTTTCATTCCACAGATAATTGTGCAAACAGGAGAGACTGGAAGCTTGTATCTAATAGAACTGGATTAGTCTATTATAAATCTCAGCAGCAGTGGGGGGAAGTTCGGGGTGTCTGAGGACACAGTGGAAGAGTGTCTAAAGCAGACTTTGGAAAGTCAAGGAAGGCTTCCTGGTGGAAGCAAAACCCCCAGGATGGATGAGAACGACTTAGCAAAGAGAGGAGCAGGAACTCCATGTTCTGACCAGCTCTGTATCCTCACAGGGCTGCGGACAAAGTTTATAAGATTTCTCTGATAGACTACAGCTCTTGTAGTTTTATGTTAGTTTGTACCCCGGAAATCTGGCTAAGAGAAAAAAATCAGCTTATGTTATTAAGGCCATTCTCTGCCCTGTTTTGTGGTATGGAAGACCTCACTGCTGGTTAAAAAGGAAAACAAAATCCATCATCTTCATAGATTTTCCTAGCTGGAGAAGCTAAGTCTAAATGCTAAAATATGTTTCTTAGGTGTTTGCTAATATAAATGACCCATATCCTGCAGAGACTCTTTCAGTGGCTTTCCCTTTTAAGACAAAAATCCAGACTCTGCTCCAACGCAAGGCACACTCCACAGCCAGGCCCCAGCCCACCTGTGCAGCCCCTCCTCCAACGCACACCCAGGCGTTCAGGCCAGGACCGGGGACCCTGACTGCGCTCCTCAAAATGGGCTGTCCTCATCGGGGCTTCCACGATTCTGCTTACTAGAACAGCCACCCCACAGGAACCCTTGCTCCTTCCCCAGCTCCCCCAGACTGCCGGTTCCTCCCTGTGTCATGTTTGTGTGACACTTTGCCCGTCGTGCTCTGGGGTCACCCCCTTCCCCCATCACGTAGGAAGTAGGAGTTCACAGGTGTGGCTTCTCCACTCTGCTTGCCTGGCATGTGGCCCAGAGTTGGCGCCCAGGGAATGATGCAGAAGCCCCACCATGTCCGTGGTGTGGCGTGGTGTTCCTGGGGCTACAGGACTTGACGGCCTGTCTTCTTTTCCAGAGCCAGTACAAGTTCGTGTGCGAAGCGATTCTTCGTGTGTATGAAGAAGGCTTAGTCCCGATGCTGGAGCCCAGCTAAGACAACTGTGAAAACGTTCATTCCTCTTTCCCCAGGGCAGCCTCCCTAGGAGAGGAGGACAGACCTTCTCTCTGGAAGCAACAAGAGGAACCGGTAGCTGTGGGAAAGGAATGGGCACCATTGAACCCAGGCACTTTAAATTTCTCTAGAAAAGCTATTATGTACATAGGAACCGGTGTAGATACGCATGCAATTATGGCATCATTTAGGCCCGTTATTCCTACGGAGAGAAATAGGCAAGAAGGAATCTCAGTTTGGGGCCTGTTCTAATGCCTTCCTCCTTAATGTCACCTACACACCCCTGTCAGCCATCCTTGGGCAGTGGAGTGGGGACGCCAGCAGTACTGTTGACCTCCCAGAAACAAGACGATGTGGTTATTTGGGGTTGCTTGGATGTCGCGTGTGTTTATGTGTACAGGACTGTAAGGGCTGAGCTTTCCGTGCTCCTTGGCGGAGCTGGAGCAACTCACGTCCACCCGCCCCGGCGCTGCGGAAACCTGAGGCATGTACTGACGGCGGGCAGTGGGAATTAAGGCTGGAGGCTGAGCAGTACCTTTTCTGCCCTCCCGTCCTTTGTCCCATCTCCTGGCAACTTCAATATCCGTGTTCCTGAGAATCGGGTCCCTCTCCAGGTCCCCCCTCGGTGCCTGAACCCGCTGAGTCCTGTATGTTCAGGTGAGTTTTCAGCCACGACTCTGAGAACTGACTCTCAGTGTTGTCTTGTCGTCGTGTGTCTTAGTTCTAGAAGCAGGTGTGTCTCTCGCCTCTGCTTGCTTCTTACTGTATACTCGGAACCCAGGACTGGAATCGCTGACTACTGAATCTACTATTACATGTATTGCTGCTACTTCAAGCTACTACACTTGAAACCTTACGATTTTCCTGAGGGGAGATGGGACAATATCATCTAAATATTCAGAATCTTTGGCCCTTCTGAGAAAAGATCTTCTGGTAATTGAACCATGGGAAACCCGGCTTCTAGAGGGTTGTCTGTGGGTGCGTGTACGTGTGTGTACGCCCACGGGTGAGTGCTTCTCAGGATCCCAAACTCGATTGAAATTACTGCTGAGTTTATATAAAGAATGAGTCTCTGTACAGAAGAACAAATGTGTGCATTCACCCTCAGTTACAATGGTCTCCATTTCATTTCAAAGGAGAGGATCAGACTATCTGAATATAAACGCAATTTGAAGTTAATTTATTCTAAGTACACCAGGATTTCGATTGTCCTAAAGAATTCTGCCTTTGTGAATACTGTGTTAAATTTTTTTAAAATTTGTGACAGGATTGTAGCAAATTATTATTTAAGGAAAATAAATGACATAAACATTTTAATGTGGCATTTTTAAATAGCGGTTTTTACGTACCCGGAAGAGGAAGCTAAGCCAGCTTCTTCACGATACTTACGGGAAAAGGATGCGTTCTTATGTTTAGCAAACTCTGGACCAATTGAGTGGTTTCCTGCTTACAAGATGGATAAAGACCTATTTGGCGGAGGGGAGTTTCTAAAGGTTCTTTATCTCTAGAGCTAGCATGTTTATTTGCAGACTTCCCAATTTTCCCTGTAGATATTTTACTGCTAAGTGGCAGGGGTGGGAAGGAGGTGTTACACCGTGCTCTAACCTCACGCTGTGAAACAAGAAACCACTGGAAAGTTTGGAGCTAACAGGTAGGAGATTTGGTTCTTGCTCCCACTCAGTATTAACGAGCTGTGGGCCTAGTCACTTAGGAGCTCTGCCTCTGTTTCCTCATCTGTAATATAAGAGAAACAATCCTTGGCACTTTAGGCTGAATATGAGGGTTGAATAAGAACATGCTATTAATGTGACTTTTCGGCAGCTGGAATAGAAACAGACACTGCTCTGGATGAGTTACCTAGAGAAGTTAACTTATCAGTGATTAGCCCCAAAACATGAAACAAAAGTAGAATCCACTGTGTTTTTATAACAGGAAACTGCTCTTCTTCTGGAAGGGGAGAGCAAGAGCACAAAGGAATAGTATATTAGTACCTCTGTTCAATCTGGACCCAGAGACATTGTCTCACCAAAACTCCAAAAAAGAGGGAGAGAAGGGAAATACCATCAGGAACTTAGCAAATTATTGCCATTCAATTAAAGTGCATCATCAACCTGTGCGCAGAGAGCTTGAGAAGTAGTCTAAATGTCTTTAGAGATTGGTGTTTTACTGTTTTTTAAAAAGAAATTGTTTAGGCTGGATGTAGTGGCTCATGCCTGTAATCCTAGCACTCTGGGAGGCCAAGGCAGGAGAATCGCTTGACCTCTGTCTCAAAAAAAAAAAAAAAAAAGGAAATTGTTTAATATGGTTGCAGAAATGCTGCCATTATGGTCACATAAATTTCTAAAAAGCTTACCAAAGGTTGCAACTGTGCAGGCCAGCAGTTTAGACCTGGCAGATGTTGCCAGGAACAAAATCCATGAAATACTGAGAAGAAGCAAGCCAAGAGAATTACCTAAAGGAGCAAAATATATAAATACTATATAGATATTACCAATTAAAATCCATAGCTCAAGATTCCTCTTTCAGCACTTTATACTTTTAAGCAATTATATTTAAGAAGCCTTTTCTAGTCCTAAGTGAAGAACTGCATCAGAATCAGGATAAATATTTTGCCTGGGAAATTTGGCTGGATGTGAATGGAGAAGACATTTACATCCCATGTTCTTGGCTCTTTCCGGAAGATCTAATTAGACTCCGCATTCATGTGCTGATTTAATCAAGATGGGAGAGCCCTGCTGGTGTCACCCTCTGGAATCTGCATTTGGTGTTTTGACTTTCCAGAGAAAAAGATTCAGTTCAATTTGTGGGTGGGGGAGGATCACAAACTTGTGCCGTTCTTCAGTTTCCTACCACAGTAATTTATACTTAAACATGCTTCCAGATTAGTGTAGGTGCTACTACTGCTGCTGTGTTGCCGGGTGACCTTTTTTTGTCCCTCAGAAATGATCATTTGAGAGCAGGCAACGGTCCTCTTCATCCTGCAGAGGCAGCAAAGCAGCAGCATCAGTGGGGAAAGATTGTGAGAGGCAGGACTTGGGCCCAGACCTGGACTTAGGCAAGATGTGCCACCCTCGGCCCGCAGTTTCCCTGTACGTAAGAGAGAAAGGTTGAGCTGGGCTGCATGGGCTCAAGATTTGCCATTCTGGGAGTCGGATATTCCCGAGTCAAAATTAATCCTGAACCAAAGCTGTAGAACTGCTAGAGTGACACGTATCACATTTCTGTGACTTGTCAACAAGAAATTGTCCCTCAGACCTTGGCACTGTTGCATGCATAGATGAGGATTGCCACCCTCTTGCCTGTCGTCCTAAACTGAGAGCATTCTCAGTGCAGATGGCAAAGACTCTGTGACCCCAGCCTGGGGAACCAAGCACATGGGAGGCTGGAGGCCAGGCTGGCCCACCATCTTCATAGCTCACGTCCTGTTTGGAGCAACCACAGGATTCGTGTGAAGTCATGTCATTTTGAAAAGTCTCTTAATCAGTGATATTTTTCATGTAAATTTGGGATGTTTTTCATTCTGCCCTGTTCTGTCAGTGACTGCTGAAAAACAGTTTGATCAACATAAAAACATTCGAGCTATGCAACACTATTGTCTGTTGACATTTTTATTCTAATAATTTATTTCTGCACATTTCTTACTTTGTTTGCTTGTTAAACATTTATAAATATTATTTTGAAGGACAGTTCTCTCTTTGTTCATCTCCACACACAGTACCCATCTCTGCATTGACTTTGCGTGGCAAATTCTAGACCAGATTTAGGTTCCACTCTCATGACCAAAGTAGCTTACACAAAGTACAAATTTACCTTCTATCCTGCAGGGCTGCCAGGGTGGCTGCATGCGCCCCAGGGTCCCAGGTTCCTTCCCACTTGTTGCTCTGCCATCCTTGGTTCACAGCTTTCATCTTCTTTCCATTCCAGCCAGCAGGATGGCAGAAAGGAGAGGAAAAAAGCAAAACCCCTTCCCAGAGGGAGCATCACTGGATGTTGGACATCCTATTGGTCAGAACTTAGTCACAAAGACATATCTACCGCCAGGGAGCCTAGGAAAGGTCATTTTTATTCTAGCAGCCGTGTGCCTAACTAAAATTAAGGTGGTCTATTTCTGAGAAACAAGGAAAGAGGAACACATTCTCTAGTGGTCTCTGCCATAGCTCAACTTTTTGGCCACTCTTCTTCCCCCATGTAGAGCCCATTCCTCTTCTCCCCAAAGGAAACACCCCAAGCCTCGTGCAGTCACAACATGAAGCTAAAGCTAAAATTATCTTTGGGTGATGCGCAGTCTTCTCTGTTAGCTCTAGGTGGCTTCTCGTGGTCTAATGCCTTAAAAACTAAAAGACAAGTTGTTTTCTCCCAACATCACCCATAAACAGTAGTGACATACAAACAGGAAAACAGCCACCGAAACTCATTCATTAGAGGAGAGAACGGGGGGAAGGGGAGGGAGCATGGAGTCACAATGCCCAGTGGTTATTAAATCCCATGGCACAGGAATAGTGAAGACACCCTTTGGCAGTACAGAGTCCCTTCAAAAGGTGTCTGACAGCCCAGACTTGCTGTCTGGAAGGGACTCCTTGTCTGTTGACCTCCATGGCCACAGCCAAGGTGGGGCTACAGAGGGTGGCCTTGGGAACAGCATAGCTTTTGAAGCCTGCTTGCTTCTTGGCAGTTTCGGGGGAGTCCCCAGGGTTGCTGTCATGGTTCTGGAAGACCAAGCCTACAGTTTCTTTGCCAGTAGAATCCGTAAGTATTCACAGCTCAAGATCTGGTCTAGACTGTCTGGTGTTCTAGGCTCTGTTCCTGCCTCTACTTAAGCACAGCTGCCTTGAGGCTACCTGAAAGAGAAGCATAGATGGGAAGCAACACCCTTAACTTGGTCTTTGGTGTTACCCGGTTTGCATTTTCTGGCAGAGAAGTCTTGAAAACAGCTTACTGTCTCAGCCTTATCTCCTGCTAAGGCTGCCACTTCAAGGCCACTGTTCTTAATAGCTGCAGTGGCATTTTCAATGCTTCAAGAAATCAACTTTGAGTGCAGGCTCTAGGCAGCACCTTCCTGAGCAAAGCAGGATTCTCTCCTGTCTTATTTCGTTTACTGTTGCTATAAAGGAATATCCGATGCTGGGTGATTTATAAAGAAAAGAGGTTTATCTGGCTTACGGTTCTGCAGGCTGTGTAAGAAGCGTGGCACCAGCAGCTGCATCTGGCGAGGGCCTCGGGTCGCTTCCACGCGTGGCAGAAGGTTAAGGGGAGCTGGCCGGTGCAGAGATCACACGGTGAGAGAGGGAGCAGGTGCCAGGCTTTTTAAATTAATATTAATAACAACCAGCTCTCACAGAAACTAATAGAGAACTCACTCATCCGCCCCTCAGGGAGGGCATTGATCTATTGATGAGAGATCTCCCCCATAACCCAAACACCTCCCGTTAGGCCTTCCCACCAACATTGGGGATCAAATTTCAACATGAGATTTGGAGGGGACAAACCTCCAAATGATAGGACCTCCCATCCCTGCTCGGCATCTGGCTGCCTCTTGCCCCAGCTCATCCCACTTTTATGAGACCCTGCGAAACGCAACGAGGAGCAACATTCACGCTGTCTGCACCCTCCTGCCGTTTTCTGTGTTGCTGTGGCTTCAGTAAAGCTGCGGTCCGTCTTCCAAGATACCGCAGATGACCGTTTCATCAATGTTTAGCCATTATATAAAAGCCAGTGTATGTGTCTTTGCCATCTGTTGGCCTGTCAATTCCATTCAGTCAGTGCCACATTTTAGATGTTATTTGCAGCATCTTATTTTCAGGTATCAAATTCTGAATCTGAAAACCAAAGTAAAGGTGGCTTAAGTAAAATACTTTATTTCTCTCTCACATAAACACCAGAAGTCCAGAGCTGGTACAGTGGTTCCACATTCGTTAGGGACCTAGTCTACTCCAATCTGGTTGTTCCACTGTCCTCGGCATACAACTGCCACCTCATGGTCCAAAGCGGCTGCTCCAGCTCCTGCCATCATGTCCACATTCTAGCCAGAAAAAAAAAGAAGGAGAGAGGAAAAAGAATTCCTTTCCCTCTAAGGTTATTTGCTCAAAGTTGCATATACTATGATTTATACACAGTTGCCCAGAACTTAATCATGTGGGCACACCTTGCTGCAAAAGAGGTTAGGAAATGTAGTCTTTATTCTGGATGGCACTACATAGCCAAAATTGAAGAAGGAAAAATGACTATTAGGGCACAATTGGCAGCCTCCCCTGAATATTCCTTGACTTCAAATCTACCAAAGGGCTGATTTATGAGGCATTATTCTGCTCAAGACCCAGCATACAGAAACAAATGCAATTCTGTTGTTTAGGTGAGACTGACCCACCATCTTGAAGTAGAGCACTGACAAGCTTTTGACAGGATCAGCACCCATCTGACATGAGTCATTTGAGTAAGAATGAACTGAGAGCACAAACCTAACCTTTTCTAGAAACACCAAAGCCCTACCCATCCCCCACCCCAAGGTATCCATCCCAGTGTTCATCTATGACCACCTTGTATCCTTTGCTGGTTAGCCTCCGGATTCTTCTTCGGGTCAAGGACGGCTCCAGGATTTCCCTTGAGGCTGCCTCAGCGCTTCCAGCGTGATTGTCCAAACCAGAGGAAGAGCCAGGTAAGACCAGTTAGGATGCAGCAACAGAGGTCCAGGGAGAGGTGATCGCCGTGGGGATGGAGGTCAGTGGTCATAGCACAGACATATTTAAAAGGAAGAAGTGATGACTTCATAGCTGACAGGTGTGCAGAGGGAGAAGCCGGGATAGGGCCAGTTTCTAGATTGGGCAACTGGGTGGGTGTTGGTACCACAAACAAGAAGAACCAGGGGTGGGGAAAATGGTGAGATTATTTTGGGGACCTGAAGTCTAATGTTAGGGACACATGTAACTAGTCTGAGGAGTCTCAGGCCACAATGTCTGAACATGGGCCTTTATTCTCAAATTGGTGCAGACATCTCTGGGTCCTGAGTACCCCATAGAAGATGTAGACATCTACTACATAGTAGACAGCCATAGTAGATGTCTTTTGTGCCATTCCTGCTTACATTTTAATTCATTCAAATGATATCTGTAATTAAGTCTAGTTATTAAAATAGCATGTCTGGGATGAGCATGCAGTTGTCTTAGTTTGCTTGGGCTGCTATAACAAAATGCCTTAAACTGGGTGGCTTAAGCAATAATTTATTTCCCACTGTTCTGGAGGCTGGGAAGTCCAAGATCAAGGTGCCAGCAGATTAATTTACTGGTGAGGGCTGTCTTTTGGGCTGGCAAATGGCCACGTTCTCACTGTGTCTTCTAATGGCGCTGAGAGTGACCCTGCTGTCCTGTCTTCTCCTTGTAAAGACGGTAACCCCATCATGAGAGCCCCACCCTCAAGACCTCATTGAAACCTAATTATCTCCCAAAGGCTCCATCTCCAAATACCATCTCAATGGGGGTTAGGGCTTCAGCATATGCATTTGGGAAGGGACACCATTCAGTCCATAGCACAAATTCATATTTTATAATTGTAATCAGAGGTCCAAGTCCTCTCTCGGAGGCCTTGCTGTCCCCTAGAGCCCCATGGCAAGACAGGTGAGCAGGGAGGACAGCTCGTGAGGGGACAGCACGGCCCCGACGTCGTCCTCTGCTGGCCGGTGGTCTTGGCACAGGTACTATGTGTGGTTTTCTTTAGTAGGGTTCAGCTGTACCCTAGTTCCCTCCTCCTTCCTCTTAGGGGTGGGAGGGTACACGCTCCTTCAGCCCCGACCCTCCCCCTTTCTCTGAGATATGCAGCCCATCAGCCAGGTGGCTCCGTGGGAAACCTCACGTTTTTACCATCTGTTCTTCCATAAGAGATGGTGTAAATAATGCCCCCTGGAGTTGCGTGAGGTGGCAGTACCTCACATAGTATGCTTCCTCACGTAGACCACAAGAACCCCTGGGTGACATTCTGCACTGCCCTGGAGCCCCACAGACAACTCATCAGTGGTCGATGGCTTTCTGGCCTCACCTGAGACCCTCTTCCCCAACTGGAATCCATCCACTTGTCATCTATGCTTTGAGAAGTGGGTCCACACCTTCTGTTGTCATTCAGAGCTGCCCATGTACCACCCAACAGCAAGCCCAAAATTCTGATTGAAAAACATTTGTTGGAAATGAACCTCATGCCTTGGCAGCTTTAACTTACATCCCCTCATTTACTGCCAAGCAGACAATTGTGAATAAAGGGAGCAAGTCTCTCCCCTGCCCTCTCCCACCTTTGTTCATACCCTGTGCAGAAATGGTGGTGCTTCTAAAATGGTGTGGCTAATGACAGCATCAAAATTTCATCTTAGAGCTGGTCTCTGAGGACCCCACTGCCACTGCCCCTAAGCACAAAGCACGGTGTGAACTGCTGACACCACCGAGGCCCACCCTGCCCTGGACGCTGGCTAGACAGGGCCCTGCAGCTGTCATCCTAACCGTAATTTATGCCGTGCCTGCTTCTTGGCCTCTCTGAGTTCTGGGAGAAGATGCTTCTCACTGGCAGCCTAGCTCGTGTGCACATGCCTAGCTGCAAAGGAGGCTGGAAGCACCAGCATCTGGCATTTTCAGCATCTGTAACTCGAGATGTGGGAGGTGATCTCTGCCTCATGCGGTGATGTCTTCAAATGCAGAAGCTGGGCGATCAAAAACAAATGTCCACTATAGTCCACCCCTTTTGCTATCCAGTAATGGTGCCTGACAGAACCATTCCTATGTCATCGAAAATGCTCCCCCTTCCCCAAAAGGGGTCAACTGGGACTCTCCTCAGTTGCAGCTAGTGGCAAATCTTTTTCTGCTTAGCCATGATCCTATCTCATTTTCCAGATCCTATCTCATTTTCCAGTACTCTGTGGACTAAATCATATGTGACTACTATCAGCATACCCTATAAAACAATAAAAGAGGGAGAGAGGAAAAATTAGATAAAATACTACATAATAGCAAAGAAAAAAATAAATTGGAACTACGTGGCATACAGGGGCATTGCCCACAAGGGGAGTGCCATGTGGACTCTGTCCAGAGTGTGAGGTCACTCTGACCTGGGTCTCTGGGGCTCCAGCGAAGAACTTGGCCCTTAGACTTCACTGAGACCAGGTGCCCAGTGTGGGTTGCAGCAAGAGACCTACCTGGCAAACACGGAATGTGTATAAATGAGAACACGCTTGATAGTAATCAGGCCAGTAAGTCAAGTTTCTAAACAAAAGACACACTATTTATAAACTGCCATAAAAACTCAGTAACTTGAAACAGAAACTGAGAAAAGCCTAGAAAAATACGTTCTAAAATAAATCTTACAGACCTTCCGTGGCCTGTTTCTTGCATCGAACCCAAGTTGCCCTCAATAACAAAGAGCTGGTAGGAATTCTATTTTTGCCTTGTGTAGGAATTGTCCGGAAGTGCAGGAGCCCAAAGGGCTGAAGAACTGACCTTTTCCTTCTAGACATCTCCCCAACATCCCTTCTTTCTATCTTTTCCTACTTAAGTAAATTGGCCTTACGCAAGCCCTCCCGACAAATGTTTTTATCATCTTTTTAAACCACCCTTATTGACTTCAGGAAAGCTGTCCTCTCTTTTTTCTTCCTACTACAATCAAAACTAAATAAGATGTTTATAGCAGGATTCTTCCTAATGGCCAAAAAGTAGAAACAACCCAAATGTCCATCAGCTGATGGATAAACAAAATGCAGTATGTGTGTGCAGTGGAATAGTATTTGGCCATTAAAAGGGCTGACACATGCTACAACATGGATGAATCTCGAAGACATGACACAGAGTCAGAGAAGCCAGACACAAAAGGCCACATGTTATATAATTCCATTTATAAGAACTGTCTAGAATAAGTAAATCCATAAAAACAAAATGGATCAGTGGTTGCCAGGGGCTGCGAGGAGGAGGAATGGGAAGTGACTGCTGATGGGTTTGGGATTTCTTTTTGGACTGAGGAAAATATTCTGGAATTAGTGCTGATGGTGGTACAATGTTGTGAATACACTTTTAATAAAAACCACCTATATTGCACCCTTTGAAATTGTGAATTTCAAATCTCAATTTTTAAAAATTGAAAAAAAAAAAAAGAACTAAAAAAGAGCATCATCCCTCAGTCCCCAGGAGGGAGCATTGAAGTTGTTCTGAGTGGCAGGTTGTTTGCAGACATCAAAACCATAATGTACACAAACCCACCAACCCAGTAATTTTTCTTCTGGGAATCTGACCTAAAGGAACAACTTAAGGGTTTTGTTTTATGATATTAAGACAGTTTCTAAATATGATTTTTACAGCAAGTTATTTTTATAACAGTGAAAATTTTGAAACCATCTCAATGCTCATCGGTTTGGATCTGGTTCAATAAAGTCTTGTGCGTCTTTGTCGTGGGGCATCACGCAGCTCTGAAAGTCAATGTGGCAGCAATCGATGTCCATACGTAGAAAGTATCCATGATTTTTTTTCAATGAAAAAAAAAAGTAAATTCAAGTTACAGAATGGTATTGCCATGTGATTCAAACTTTAGATAAAGTCAGTATAGTGTGGTGGCTAAGAATACATTAATAGATTACAGAGCCAAACAGCCTAGATTCGGATCCCGTTTCCCGCCACATAGCAGCTGTATGTCCTGGTAAGTTACCCAACCTCTCTGAGCTTGTTTTCTCTAAACTGTCTAAGTTTTTCTGAGCTTCAGTTTTCTCATCTATAAACTGGGGCTAATAATAATAGGGCTTTCACGAAGATTGTGTTGTTATGTGGAAAATCAGACCATGCGTGGTGCATGAAAAGTGCTATGTTATCTATTACTGTTTTAGATAAATAGATGATAGATCAATGATGGGTGAATAGATCAAAGATAGATCATAGATAGATAAATAGATAATAGTAAAAATGGGAGAAATGCCAATGTATTAAGAGTGGCTGTCTCTGGGGATAGGGTTATAGATGGATTTCTTTTCCTTCTTTTCGGTAACTGGTGTAGTCTAGGTTTCTGTAATGAACATATGTTACGTGTATAATTTTTTTAATACATGCGTATGGAAGAAGTGAAAAACATTAACTTTGGCAGTGAAATTAGATGTAAGAATCGGAGCCTCTTACTCCTCTTGTGTCAGACAGGATTCTTTCGATTGCAAGGCACAGTAACCCAACTCCCACTAGCTTACACCAAATAGGAGGACTCCTGGGCAGGACGCTAGTATGTTGTCAGAATGGAGGGAAGAGTTCAGTAAGTAGGGCGGTTCAATGGAAAGGCTGGACTCTTGGCTCCTTTTGTTTCTGCTTCTCTCAGCCTTCATTATCTTGGATGTCTTTAAATGCCCTGGTAGATGGCTCTTCCTTACCACTCCAAAGCCAAAAGGAGAGCTTTCCCCCCAGTCCAATTCCGTGCTGCTTAGTGGAGCACTCTGATTGACCCAGCTCGGGTTAAATGCGCACCCATTGAACCAGTCACTGTAGTTCACAGACCCAGCCCCACAGAACTTGACCGCTGGACTCAAGAGCCAGAGAAAGAACAGCTCCCCAGAGAAAAAAGGCTTCTTCCCGGCAGACCAAACTCTATAGAGCTCCTACGCTTTAGCCAGCCCTAGAATGCGCCCATCACTGGCCAAAACACGTGGCACGAAGGCTCACTGCATAAGACCTTGGAGAGTATCCAGAGGCCCCCTCCAGAGTTGCAAGAGTTACCCAGTCCCTGCCTCATGTTATTTGAATTAAAACTTTATTACTTCAAGGACCAGCCTTCCAGAAAGATAGGAAACCCTTCATTCTGTTTCCACTTTGATTTACAATGTTAACCGCTGCAAGGTTTTCTAGTTAATTTGCACATATGGTGTGGACTAAGTCAATTTGGAATGCATATGAAGATAACCTGTTTTAATACAACTCTCCATTGCAAGCCAGGGACAGCCCGTATTTGCCAGTCACTTTAAGGATAAATTATTTTGGCCAGGGTACCCACAAAGTTTTGATGCTCCTGGCAAGGTGACAATTTCTGTGCAATTTTGTCAGTTCTGTCATCTCCTTTCCTCATATCCACATACTTCCCAGCTCCCCAAGTTCAGCTCAAATGCCCTCTCCTCCAGGAAGCCTTCCCTGCCTGCTCCTTCCTCAGCTGGAGCCCTGTTTCCTCCTGCAGCCCTCTCTAATGGCTACTCTCACCTTATCTCCCTGCTGGAGAGAATCATGCATGATCCATCTCTGTGCCCCTACACACACACACACACACACACACACACACACGTGATAAATAGACATCAATAAATGCCTGTTGAATGAATATAGGCCAGTACTCTTTCCTTTACACTGCTGATCTTCATTTTTTATATTCTTTAACTCCCCATCTTCATGGCAAGAAGTTTTTAAGAGCCATGGAGCAGATGAAAGAAAAAGATTTCTAGATCTAACCACATAAAAATTCAGAACACCATCAACACAATAAAAAAAGCAATCAAGAAACTGAGAAAAATATTTGGAACAAATATGACAAGTTAAAATAAGAAATGCCATTTTTAGCTTAAACTTGGCAAAAATTTAAAGTCATGTTTTTGAAGCATATTTAATGACAATTTTATAGAAAATGTTTAAATGGAGAAAAGCCTGGAAAGAAA
>RJWJ010038720.1:0-14766 GCA_004363605.1 Indri indri
AGAGAGAGAGAGAGAGAGAGAGAGAGAGAGAGAGAGAGAGAGAGAGAGAGAGAGAGAGAGAGAGAGATGCTTGTGGTCTGTCCAAGCAATGGCAGAACTGCCCGAACAATATTTGCAGGCAATCCACATAACTTGATCAATATGCATTACAGTGATGAAAAATAATTTCCAGCATCCTTTAAGCTCTCGGGAAACCCTTCAGGGTTGATTGGATATAATGGTGGCTGAAGGCTTGTGATGTGTGGATGCTTGATTAGAGATTTCAAACTAACTAACCCTCGTACCTCAGGGTTGTAGGGGATGAAAACTGACGTGCAGATTTATCACATTGTAGATGCTGAAGGATTTCAAAGTAAAGTACTCAGTCTACAGTGTAACTGAATAATGTGATGGTGAATGGTAGTGCAAAGAAAAGGCGAGTTGGAAGGGGTCCTTACCCTTCAGGATTCTTCAGTCTACTGGAGAAGATGAACGAAACGTGCAGCAGTTGCCTGGTCAGATGAGGCAGTGAATCAGGAAGGGCCCAACTGCAGGTAATAAACTGTAGATGTCCCCATGGTTGGCAAGCAGGTGGTAAAATGGACTGATTCAGAAGTAGACTTAACTTTTCATTCATGTAGCACATATTTATTTAGCACCTACTACATGTCAGTGACCGTGGGGATACATCAGTGAACAAAATAGATGAAACAGTCCTTCCCCATGGGGACCTTACATTCTTGGAAACATTTATGGAGGAGGTGAGGCTTACATGGGATCTGGAAGGAAGGGAATCCTTGATTGGCAGCCAGAAGACATCAGAGAGGGGAAGAGCAGGTAGGACACGCAGATGTAGGAAATGTTTAAGGAGAGGAGACTTGGGGAGTGGCCAAGGCGAGCTGGTACTGGGGGGCAACAGGAAATTAAATTTAAGGGGGAGGTTGGGGCTGGGTTTGAAAACTTGGCAGGGGAGATCTGTGAACTTCAGAGAGCCCCGGGGATGTAAAGCAACATTCAAGTTGAAAGCAAGAGGTGGCAAAGATGTAAGAGAGATGGCGGGGCAGGAAAAATCTGTGGCCATTTCAGAAATCAATTATTTCTCTCTCTTACTCTGCCCTGTCTTTTTCTCTACCCTCCGAGTTTTTAAGACACTTAAAATGTTGTAATTATGTCCGAATGCATAAGAAGAGCAGAATCAGGTGGAAAGTGCATACTGATCCCTGGAAATTATTATGTAAATGATTTAGCAGTAATGCAGACAGAGTTCTCAGAGTGAACACTTAACCATTCTTCTCCTCCTGGCTATTTAAGTGTATTGTGAGCTTAAGAATAAAGCCGGGCGATTGATGTACTTGGGTGGAGTGTGTCCCTGGGCAGGGTTATCTGGACAGAGTTCCTTCACTGGAAGTCCCTCATGGGAAATTTAATTTTAAATGGATGATAATAAAGTGGAGAATTAAGATTTAACGAGAGGGAGGGAAAATGGATAAAGTCTCCAAATTCTTTTCTCTCTCTCTTATTCATACCACATGCTTTATGGAATCTTTTATCATTCTGACACTTGCCATTTATATCCCCAGCGTCCTCTCCTGCCAGATTTATTTTACTCTTAGTGTGGAGGAGAAATAAAGCTGCTTATGTAATTCTCTAGCTTGCTCTGCAAAATGTAGAACTCCTGTGATGATTTCAACGTCCCAAATCCCGTGAAATCCTCAGAGCACAGATGTGCACCATCGGTACCTTGAAAAGGAACATGGGAGCCTGTTCAACCCAGATGTCCCCAAGCTGCAGCAACCTGATAGTAGAAATCATCCTGGGGTAATCGCGGGAAGTCCAAGCATAGACAGAGTCTCCCCCAGTGATTTCTGGGAGACTCCAGGGGTGCGTCGCCTATGCTCAGGGACATGTCTGCTCTTGTCCTGCCTCTGCTGCAGGTGCCCTCGGAGAGAATGCGCCTGCATGGCCCGGCATTCCTTCAACCCTGCACTGCCTATGGCCTCGGAGGACAAGGAGGCAGGGTGTTTCCTGGCTAGCTCTTGCATCTTATCATCAAGGCCCAGAAGCATCACTGCTTGTATCTGGACTCACAAAATCCTTACGATTTTCAGCCTCAAACTCCTTTAATACTAGGCCATCGGAAATACGCATAACGCATAACAATGTGTGTTGCTGACAAGTTTTAGTATTTAAGGACTGCATATAAACTGATTTCCCATCCAGAAAAGAAATTGGATGAATAAATTGGGGTATATCCATACTGCGGGATAATATGCAGACGTTAAAAAGAACAAGTGAGATCTCTTTCAGATGACTTGGGTTGCAAATTAAGGGATTTGGGTTGCAAAATAAAGATGTAGAAATATTTATAAAATCTGATCCCCTTTTTATGCAACAATGTAAGCCTCCTACATATTTTAATATGGAAGGAATTGTTTAATATGGCCTTTATCAGATTGCGTTACTATAAAGAAATAAAATGGAAGGACACAACTTAGGTTGTTAAACAGTATCAGAGACCTTTTGTGCCTGACGTCACATCTATTCAGTCCACGTTAAAAAAATTTGTTTTCAAGTTTTAAAAATTGTGGTAAAATACACATAATGTGACATTTACCATTTTAACCATTTTTAAGTGTGTAGTTCAGTGGCATTAAGTACATTCACATTGCTGTGCACCCATCACCACCATCCATCTCCAGAACTTTTTTCATCTTCTCAAACTGAAAGATAATTACAATAACTTCATTAAACACTAACTCCCTGTTCCCCTTCTCCCAGCCCCAGCAACCACCATTCTGTATTTTTTCTCCATGAATTTGACTATTCTAGGGACCTCATATGAGTGAATCGTATAGTATTTGTACTTTTGTGACTGGCTTATTTCACTTAGCATAATGTCCTTAAGATCATCCACATTGTACCATGGTCAGAATTTCCTTCCTTTTAGGGCTGAATAATATTTCACTGTATGCATACACCACATTTTGTTTATCTATTCATCCATCAGTGGACACTGTAATTGCTTCCACCTTCTGGCTGTTGTGAATGATACTGCTATGACCATGAGTGAACAAAGATCTTTTCAAGACCCTGCTTTCTTTTTAAATTTTTTTAAGTTTTTATAGATTTAGGGGGTACATGTGCAGTTTTGTTACATGGATATAATACATAGTGGCAAAATCTGGGCTTTTAGCATAATCATCACCTGAATTCTGCACATTGTACCCATTAAGTAATTTTTCATCCCACACCCCCCTCCCACCTTCTCACTCATCCTGGTCTCCAGGCTGTTATTCCACCATCTATCACCATGAGTACACATTATTTAGCTCCCACTTATAAGTGGGAACATGCAGTATTTGCCTTTCTGGGTCTGAGTTATTTCACTTAAGATAATGGCCTCTAGTTACATAAATGTTGCTACAAAAGACATGATTTCATCCCTTTTTCATAGCTGAGTAGTATTCCATGGTGTGTGTGCATATATATGTATATATACACCACATTTTCTTTATTCGATCATCCACTGATAGACACTTAGGTGGATTCCATATTTTTGCTATAGTGAAGAGTGCTGCGATAAACATATGAGCACAGATATCTTTTTGATGTAATGATTTCTTTTCTTTTGAAGACTCTGCTTTCAATTCTTTTAAGTATATACCCAGAAGTGGAATTGCTGAATGATATGATAATTCTATTTTTATCTTTTTAAGGAACTTCCATACTGTTTTCCGTAGTAGTTGTACCATTTTACATTCCTACCAACAGTGCACAAGCGTTCCAATTTCTCCACATCCTTGCCAATACTTGTTATTTATTTATTTATTTTTAAATAGTGGTCCCACTAACAGATGTGAAGTGGTATTCACTGTGATTTTGATTTGCATTTTCCCAATGATTAGTGATGGATGTTAAACATCTTTTCCTGTGCTTCTTGGCCATTTGTATATTTTCTTTGGCAAAATGTCTATTCTATTCCTTTGCTCATTTTTTATTTGGGGTTATATGTATATGTTTGTGCCCATGTGTCTGTGTGTTTGTGCGTTCATGCATTTTGTTGTCGTCGAGTTGGGGAACTTCTGTTATAGGCTGAATTGTGTCCCCCTAAATTCATATGTAGAAGTCCTAACCCCTAGTACCTCAGTATGTGACTACATTTGAAGATAGGCCCTTTAAAGAGGTAATTAAGTTAAAATGAGGTTGTTAGGGTGAGCCCTGGTCTTTTTATAAGAAGAAGATATTAGGACATAGACACAGAGGGAAGATCATGTGAATATATAGGGAGAAGGATGCCACCTACGAGGCAAAGAGGGAGATCTCTGAAGAAATCAATTCAATTGCATTGAATCTACAGACCAAGCTGGGAAGAACTGGCATCTTGACAATATTAAATCTTCCTATCTATGAACATGGAACATCTCTCCATTTATTAAGTTCTTTGATTTCTTTCATCAAAGTTTGTAGTTTTCCTCATGTAGATCTTGTAGACGTTTTGTTGGATTTATACCTAAGTGTTTCATTTTTTGAAGTGTTGATGTAAATGGCACTGTGCTTTTAATTTCAAATTTTACTTGTCAATTGCTGATATATAGAAAAAAAGACTTTTGTATATTAACTCATATCTTGCAAACTTGCTATAATTGCTTATTAGTTCCAGGAAGGATTTTGTGGTCAATTCTTTCAGATTTTCTACACAGACAATCTGTGAACAAAGTTTTTTTTTTTTTTCTTTTTCAATCAGTGTACCTTTTATTTCCTTTTCTTGTCTTATTGCATTAGTTAAAACTTGTAGTGCAATGTTGAAAAGCAGGGATGATAGGAGACAGGCTTACCTTTTTCCTGATTTTAGTGGAAAAGCTTCTAGTTTTTCACCATTAAATGGAATGCTAGCTGTAGGTTTTTTGTAGATATTGTTTATCAAGAATATCTACAAAAGTAGATATTGAGAAAGTTCCTATATTTCCCTTTACTGAGCTTTTATAATGAATGGGTGTTGGATTTTTCAAGCACTTTTTCTGCATTTATTGATATCAGCACATGATTTTTTTTCTTATTTAGCTTGTTTATGTGATGTATTATATTAATTGGTTTTCAAATATTGAACCAGTCTTGCACCTGGAATAAATCTTACTTGGTCATGATATATAATTTCTTTTATGCATTGTTGGATTTGATCTGCTAATATTTTGTTGAGAATTTTTCAATCTATGTTCATCTATAGTTTTAGACTCAGAAATACTCATCTATAGTTTTCTTTCCATATAATGTCTTTGTCTGGTTTTGGTATTGGGGGATGGTGGCCTCATAGAATGAGTTAGCAAGTATTCCCTCTGCTTCTATTTTCTGAAAGAAATTGGAGAGAATTGGTATAATTTCTTTCTTAAGTGTTTGGAAGAATTCACCAGTGAACCCATCTGAGCCTGATCCTTTCTGTTTTGAAGGTTATTAGTTATTGATTCAATTTCTTTAATAGATATAGGCCTAGTCAGATTGTCTACTTATTTTGTGTAAGTCTTGGCACATTGTATTTGAAATTGGTTCATTTCATCTAGGTTATTCAATTTGTGGATATAGAATTACGTATAGTATTCTTTACTATCTTTTAATGTCCACAGGATCTATAAAGATGTCCCTTCTTTCACTTCTGATATTAGTACTCTGTGTCCTCTCTCTTTTTCTTAGTTAGCCTGGCTAAAAACCTACCAATTTATGTATCTTTTCAAACAACTAGGTTTTGGTTTCATTGATTTTCTGTATTGATTTTCTGTTTTCAATTTCATTGATTTACACTCTAATTTTTATTATTTCTTTTCTTTTGCCTACTTTGGATTTAATTTGTTCTTCTTTTTCTAGTTTTCTAGGGGAAGTTCAGATTATTGATTTTAGATATTTTTTATTTTCTAATATATTTTTAATTTTCTAATATATGTGCTCAATGCTATAAATCCCTCTAAATACTGCTTTTACTCTACCCCACAAATTTTGATAAGTCGTGTATTCATTTTTATTTAGTTCACAATATTTTTAAATTTCTGTTGAGAAATTCATGTGTTATTCAGAAGTGTATTGTTTATTCTCCATGTATTGGAGAGTAAACTGCGATTGTCCAGTTATATTTCTGTTGTTGATTTCTAGTTTAATTCCATTGTGGTCTGAGAGTGGACATTGCATGATTTCTATTCTTTTAAACTTCTCAAGGTTTAAAAAACTTGTCTATTTTGGTGAATGTTTCATGTGAGCTTGAGAAAAATATGTATTCTGCTGTTGTTGGGTAAAGTAGTCTACAGATGTTGATTGTATCCAGTTGATTGTTGGTTTGTTGAGTTCATCTATATCTTTACTGATTTTCTGCCTGCTGGATCTGTCTATTTCTGATAGAGGTGTGCTGAAATCTCCGACTATAATAGCATATTCATCTATTTCTCATTGTAGTCTGTCAGTTTTTGCTTCATGTATTTTTATACTCTGTGAATAGGTGCATACATATTAAGGATTGAGCCTTTATCCTATGTAATGCCCCTCTTTATCCCTAATAGCTTTCCTGGCTTTGAAGTCTGCTCTATGTGAAATTAATATAGCTACTACTGCTTTCCTGCTTTCCTTTGATTGATGTTAGCATGGTGTATCTTTTTCCATGCGTTTACTTTTCACCTTTTTGTAGCTTTATATATAGAGTGTGTTTCTTGTAGAAAACATATAGTTGGGCCTAGTTTTCTGATCTACTCTCGCAATCTCTGTCTTAATTTGTGCAGACTATTGATGTTCAAAGTGATTATTGATATAATCGGATTCGTAGCTACCATTTTTCCCTATTTTCTATTTGTTTCCTTTGTTCTTTGTTCCTATTTTTTCTCCTTTTTCCTGCCTTTTTGGTTTTAATTGAGCACTTTATAGAATTCCATTTTCTTCCTTTCTTAGCATATCAGTTATACTTTTTAAAATTTTTTTAGTGGCTGCCCCAAAGTTTGCAATCTACGATGCTTACAACTAAAGCACACTTTCAAATAACACTATACTGCTTCAAAGCTAGCATATTTTATAATAAGAAAATAATCCTAATTCCTCCTACTCATCCCTTGTAGTCATTGCTATCATCCACTTTACCTATGTATAAGCTTGTATATATAAGAATACATAATCAAATACATTGATGATATTATTTTGAACAAACTGTTATCTATTAGATAAATTAAGAACAAGAAATATAGAACTTTTGTCTTACCTTCGCTTATTCCTTCTTCAATGTTCTTTCTTTCTTTATGTAGATCTGAGTTTTTAACTTATGTTATTTTCTTTCTCTCCAAAGAACTTGTTTTAACATTTCTTGCAAGGCAGGTTTACAAGTGTCTTTTTAAGAGAGAGCAGAGGAAAATTTGAGACAGACAGAAGAGAAGACGACGTGAAGATGGAGCAGAGGGAGAGGCAGCCATGACCCAGGAATGCCAAAAGTCACGGGGAGCTGGAAGAGGCAGAGAAGGATTCTTCCCTAGATCCTTTAGAGAGAGTGCGGCCCTGCTGAAACTGTGATTCAGATTACCAGCCTCCAGAATTGTGAGATAAAAAAAAAAAACTTTTATTGTTTTAAGCCACCAAGTTTGTTTGTTAGAGCAACCACAGGAAACTCATACTAATCCCCCAGTGGGATTAGCTCTAGTTGCCCACAGTGGTGGCAATCTTAATAATTGGAAGAGTTAGTTTCTTCCTTCCTGTGTCACTCTTTCCTGTTCCCCACTCCTATTCCCTAGGATCATTTCCCAAAATAAGTTCCCTGCCTACCAACACTGGTCTTAGGCTCTGATGTCGGGGGCATGGCCAGGGGAATCTAGGCTAAGACACTTGGTTCCTGAAGTGACCCTAGGAAGCAGAACCTCCAGATGTTATTACGGGACTGGCTGCCTCACTGGCCTGGCAGTGGAAGGACTCTTGCTGGTGGTAAATAGGCTGGTAACCAACCCTGGCATCCAATGCAGGAATGAAGAGGTCTAGGGCATGTGAGGCACAGTCCCTCTAAGGCAAAGGACAATTAATTTCTTCTTGCACCTCCTGTTACTCATAAAAATTACATTTTGTCATGCCTCTTAATTTTGGAGGCTGCATGTGACACATTTGGGAATACTGTTGAGACCCTTTTATTGGGTGATTCAGAATCCTGTCAGTTTTGAGAAGACTCTGCAGCAGGTCCAAGCTCTGGAGCAAGCTTCCCTGCCAACTCGGGTCACAAGACCCAGCAGATCAATAGTGCTAGAGGTATCCACAACAGATAAGAGTGCCTGTGTGGAGTGCTTGGAAAGCCCCAACAGAGGAATCACAGCATAGACTTCTAGGGTTCTGGAGCAAGGTCATGCCTTCTGCATCAGAAGATTACTCACCATTGAAAAGTAGCTCTTTTGTGTGTTGCTAGGCCCCAGTGGAGACTGAACACCTGCCATGAGCCATCAAGTGACTATGTGACCTAAGCTGCCAATCAAATATTGGGTACTATGGCATGCACCAAGTTATAAAGTTGAATGGACACAGCAGTAATCCATCATGTGAAGGGTAGGATTTGGAAGGCACATGAAGGGGCACAGAAGGCACAAGACAGTTCCATGAATGGGTAGCTCTGACACCCACGCCAACTGCCTCTGTCATAGCCCTGCCCCCCAGGGAATTTGTACCTGTAACCTCATGATGGGGGCGGTTCTTATGATCAACTAACACAGGAGGAAAGAACTTGGGCATTGTTCCCTGATGAGTAAGCTCAATATTCCAGTGCCAACTGCAAAGGGACCTCTCTGCCCTGCAGCCCCACTCAGGGCTGCCTATAGGACAGTGAGAAGAGAATTCCTCTTTGTGGGGAGAGCTGCAAGCAGTACATTGATTACTTAATTCGTATGGAGGCAGAGATGGCCTGAGGCTTGGCTATCCATAGACTCTTGGCAGTGCTAAGTGGCTTGGATGGGTGTCAGGGCATGAAAGAAACAAGAATGAAAAATGGATCAAGAAGTGAAGAGATGAGGCATTTGGGTGAGTCCAGAGGAGTGGGCACAGCATGTAAGGATCTTTGGGTCTCTCGTTCATGCTTACCAGAGAGCTTCTACTACAGAGGAGGCCCCGCGTGTGGATATCAGCTAGCATCTTTCCATGGCCACCTCGGGGCATGTGCAATGATCCCTTGAATGCCACAGTGGCGGGGAACAAGGCTCTATACCTGGGCCCATCAGCATGAGCTCCCTCTCATTAAGGCTGATCTAGCCACTTCCACTGATGAACACCCAGGCTTCCAGCTGAAGAGACCACAGTCAAGCTCCAGATGTGATAACACCACCCAAGGGCCAACAGAATGCCTGATTTACCAGCATAGAGCCTATATCACATTGCCTCAGATAAGTGACCCATTTTATAGTAAAAGTGGTGTGCCATTGGATGCATGGCTATAGTAATCTCTGGTTCTGTCATTTAGCACATTACCTGGAAGTTGACAGCCTAATACAAGGATGGAAAGACCTATGAAAGACTCCTTCAAGGTATTATCTTGGCAATAATATCCCATGGGGTTGGAATGTAGCTTTCAGGACATGTTATATGGCTCGATGGCTAGAGTACATGGATCCTAGAACCAAGGGGTGAAAGAAGGATTAACACTCTTACTGTTACTACCAGTGACCCACTTGAGATATTTATACTTCCCACCCTGCAGCCCTATATTCTGTTGGATTAGAGGCTCCCAAAAAGGTGGAGATGTGCTTTTACCAGGTGGATTCTGCTGCACCTGAAGTTACCACTGCTGCCTAGTCACTTTAAATCTCTTGAACCGGTGGACCATAAAGAACAATATTGGTGGGGGATAATTGAGCATGGTTACTATGAGAAGCTAGAGTCGATGGGCCCCAGCAGGGTTAAGAAAGGACCATATCTAGAATTCGGGGGACACCGGTGCTTCATGCCATGTGGAAAATATGAAGGGGCCATCGCAGCAACCTTAGCTGTATAGCCAGGGCAAGGGAACTAAAGCGCCAGCTCTGCAGGGATGAGGGTGAAGTCCAGCCGAGGGTGAGGGGAATCCGGAATGGGTGTGGGTTAAGGAGATGCCACACGTCAACCACAGCATTGGGACCAGTTGCAGCGGGAAGACTGTAGCTTGGTCCACTAACTCCCTGTATTGTCTTTTGTAGAAATTGCCACCGGTCCCATGTGAAAGACCCTGTGACTGACTGTAAACTGTACTGGACACCTCCCACGCCTCCCGCCTTCCATCCCTTCATCCCACCCTCTACTGTGGCCGCTGCTGCGGTGGCCAGCTTCATGCAGGAATAACGTTCCAGCACCATCCCCCTGTTGCACTTCATGTCTTGCCTTCTGCCTGGGGCCCTCTCCGAAGCTGCTCTGCGAGATGATGGCTAAGCCAGTCTGGCATGATCCAGGAGTAAGAGGGAACTAATACCCCGTGCAATCCTTGCCCGGTGGGAGTTAGAAGTCAGGGAATAAACAAGTGCTTCCATCTTCCTTCCGACAGGTAGATGATTCTGAGGTGCATTACACGCAAATCCTTGGAGGGGCCCAGGGAGATTGAGCCGCAGTTGCCCATGGCAGTGACCAATTCCACAAAATGCCCTTGTGGTGCCTTTCCTTCCTTCCCTGCTCCACTCTTCCCAGTCCCTCCCTCCTGTTGCCTGGATCACTTCCCAAATAACCTACCTGCATGCAAACCTTAGCCTCAGGCTCTGCTTTGGGCTAAGACACGTGGTTACTTGGAGAAAATGGAGATGCATGTGGTGTGCTGCTATGAGTGAGGACAGAGAAAGGTAGGGAAAGATTCGCAGGAAAAAATATTCATCCTAGACCCCACTTTTATAAAACTTCATAGATGTGTACCTGCATGCATAAAGAGATGCTTGCAAAAATCATCGCCAAAATATTAGTGATGGTTATCTTGAAATGGTGAGATACAATTTATTATATTTTTATATTTTAAAAAGTATTTATTACATTTTAATAAGTTGTCAGAATTATTTACAATGAACAAGTGATATTTACATATTGCAATCAGAAAAACACTATAAGGAGGAGGGTATAAATGGTGGGAGAAAAAGTAGACCTTCAGACCAAGGTGGGTTTCCTCTTTCCTGGCATCTGTGCACAAAAGTGTTCCTTCTTCCTGAAGGCAGAAAACAAATCCTTCTCTGTACAGGCAGGTCGTGCCTAAGTCACAGACCAGATATGTTTTTGAGAACATGTTTAGGTTGGATTTATATGTAACTCTGATCCCTAATGAACAGCACATATATGGTAATATAATAACAATACTATAATAGCTTCTATGTGGTAATTATTATTACAATGAAATACTGTAATAATAATAATACCCCGTACTGTCATAATAAGTTACAGAAATTATCATGCCCTTTCTTTTAATTCAAACAAACAGAACATAAAAACAAATTCATACAAAAAGTTTAGACAGGAAATAGGAGAAATTTCAAAAAAGAATATTAAAGGTGAACACTCCCCCAATGTTGCACCAATGTCTTGCTTACTGGCAGGGCATTTGTGCGGCGAGAAGGCAGCTGACATTCACCTGAAGGTGGTGGGTGGGGGAGACGGTGGTGGGTCGGGGAGACGGTGCTGGCGAGGATGGAGCGGGAGCTGGGGAATCAGGGTTTGAGTCTGTTGCTGGAGGAGGGGAGCTTATCCCTGAAGTCGGTTTCTCAAAAAAGGTATCCAGGGTTGCACAGGTTTTTTTCTTTTTTCTCATCATAAATGGCCTTGTAGCAGCTGCTGTTCTCACTAACTGCACAGTAAATCTTTATAAATTGCTCCATGTGAGGATCTTGCTCCTCAAGCTTAGCAATTCCTGCTTCAGTGAGACGAAAGGCTTCAGCTAATTCTTTCGTTGTAAACTTTCTTGGCTCTGGATCTTCTGATTCTTCACGTCCTGTGTTTCCATCAGCTACGTCTCTGTCTATGACACCAGCCGCTGGCGTAGAGACGCTGCACCAACCAACCGCTTACGCCGTGCAGGTTTGTTCGCATGTGTGGAAGAAACTAGTTCCCGAATTATTAACTTAATTATTTAATTATAAATTATGCTTATGGAGAGCCTTGGGAGCCCGTTTGTCAGTACAGAACGTTGTAAGTCGGTTCGTCAATAGCCCGGGGACTGCCTGTACTTCAGTTCAATGCAAATAATAGATTCCAAGGGGTGACCTGAGCCCACTAGTTCCACAGCAGGAGCTGGACTTCACCTGGGGCTCGGCTGGGGTCCACGCTATACACACACAGTCTTCCTTGTTGAAATCAGCTGAATCCAACCCTGGCTTGCAGGAAAAGAAAATGGAAGTCCTAAGCTCATAGGGAGTTGATATTTTCTCAAAATCCTCACTTCTGACTGATAGCAAAGGGAGCTATTAATAAATAGGTTGACAGATTGCAAAGAAAAAGCTGGATCCTCTGAGAAATGATGCCATCCATTCATTACCTTCTTTCCCCTATAGGTCAAGGGTCACCACATGGGGGTACTAACCCCATCCGATTATAAAGGCCTTCAGCCGATCTCCAGCGCCAAGTGTCTTGTTTAAAATTGTCTTGGATACAGCTTGGCTCAGCACATCCGTCATCAGGGCCCGGGTCGAGCACTGAGAAGGACCCGAGGCTGTGCTCTCAGGAGGTGAGAGGAGTTATTGAGCCCCTTTTTTGAACTAGGATTTGACTTTTGGAAGATATTATAAGTTTCTAATTTGGAGAGCAGGGAGTTATGCCCCTCACAGAGGAAATCTTCTGGATAGAAGAATTTTAAAATGTGTCCTAGAAAAGTGGTGAATCAGGTCCCAAATCCCGGGTTGACAGCAGCTTCATGTGTTATTAAATCCTGACTTTGGAGTAAGGAAATTTCCCCTTGGAAAAAACAGAATGAAAGCTGATAACTTGGCGTTTGACAGAGCAATCAAAAAGAAAGAAAAGGCAGGTCCCTGCAGACATCAGTTTAAGGATCTAAAAGCACCAGGAGCATCTCTTTTCAGCCTTAAGACCGATGTTTCTGCCCCTTGGTGGCTATTAAATAAGCTTATAAACATTATCATTCTTTATTGAAAACCATAATTTGTAAGTCGACCCTCTCGCGTTTCATTGTTACCTTTCCCTGTCCCCCAACTCTGGGTTTTCTTTCAACCTCACATTCATTGCCATCCTCACCCATCCTCATCCCCATTTTCTCTGCTTTAAGGCTCCTTTTACCTCCTCAAGACAAGGTTCTCAAGGTCTGAGCCTGCTTTGAGAAGGCAGGGCTGAAGGTGGGCAGTTTTGGGGAGACATTCAGGCTCACCTGCCTTTGGGATAAATTTTCCCTCCCATCACTGGGCTACCTGCGGGGGACTGTCCCAGGGCTGTGATGAGTTGGCCACCCAGGCAATGAGATGGAGACTTCAAGTTGCATAATATTTGAATGCTATTTAAATACTAGGGATCTCTAGGAACATTCTGGAGTGCTAGAAATGTTCTCTTTCTTGGTTATCACGTATTTAATATACAAAGTCATCAGTTGTGCACACTTGATTATATACAAGGTACACTTCAATAAGTTAAAATACATATGCCCTCAAAATATCCTGGGCCATGGATAGAACCTCAAGTTGTCCTCCTTATGACTTTGGACTTTGAAAAATGAAGTAGGGGTTATTGCATTTTTCTTGGACATAAACACCACTGAGATAACATGCATTTTGGCTCAACAGCAATTTGGGTTAGCACTCTCATCTCATAATTTCATGAACATTCACTTTTCCTAGCAGAAAAGGAGAACTTAAGAGAAGAAATAGACCTTTTATTTCAAGACATCGTGATAGGAAGCAGCAATCTTCATTTAGTTGATTCGTTTCTTTTTCTTTCTTTTTTTTTTTTTTAAAGATGACATTTCATTTCTAGTTGGCAGTACCCTAGAATGAGGCTTCATTTCAAAACTGAAAATGTTCAATTCCTGAGCGATTTGTGAGCAGCTCCTGCTTGCAGGATACTTTCCCAGGGCTAACTCCCCCAGGAGAACGCCCCGAACGGGCAGCAGGACTGTGCTGCCTGTGTGCTCGAGGTGGGAGCCTGGAGGCTGGAAGAGGGGTCCCTGGTGCCATCTGCCAGGGCTGCGAGGCCCAGCTGCTCCCCACCTCTGGGCTCTTGAAACAGGACAGACTACTGGCCAGGTGGCTGTCACTTGAAATTGTCTGCTGTCATTAAATCAGCCACTCTCTGGGTGACCTGGACAAGTCGTCCACCTTTCAGGCTTTCACGTTTTTTCACCTGTAAAATGAGGGAGCTGGTCAGCCCCAGCGCATGGCAGCCTTAGCTGCGGGTGGAACTCACCTGGGGAGATGTAACCAACCCAAATAGGGAAGCTGGGGCCGCAGCAAACATTTTTCAGGGCTTTGGCTTTGAGAATGTCATTCCTTCGGTTTCTCAGTCATGGAGGACATGTTTTTAAAAACGCATGCCTTGTGCAACACGCTTCTTTGACCTCCGGGTCACTGAAGGACGTTCAGAGTACACTTGCCTTGTGGTTAGACAGTCTGAATACGTTCCCTGACCTGCCCATCTCTTCCCCTTCACTGCATCGAAAGTCGTCCATTCTCTGGTAGAACAGATGAGACCATCACTGGTTATTTTTTTATTATTGTTTTAAGCCTTATTCTCTTGAAATATTTTTGACTCCAAGAGGTTGAGAAAAGAACTCAGAGTTCCTGTGTACCCTTCCCCCACCTTCCCCCACCTTCCCCCAAGGATAACATCTGACATAACCATCATCACAGGTTATTATTTCAC
>RJWJ010038721.1:0-14844 GCA_004363605.1 Indri indri
TGGATGGATGGATAGATGAATGGGTGGATGAGTGAATGCATAGATGGATGGATGGGAGGGTAGGTAGATGGATGGATGAAAGGATGAATGGTTAGATGAGTGGATAGATGGAGAGATGGAGCTCACCATCTCTCACAGCAACTTTATTCCAGCATCTGTTCTTCTAGTTCTCATCGTACCCTTGATCAAGGTCAGAGTGGACTGAATAGGCATAAAGTTCCAAACTCAGGATGCCTGCACCAAGCCTTTACATGAACACAGGCCTGAGCTCTGCTTGAAGGTGACAGGAAAATTTGGACCTTCCCAGCAGAGATCTCAGAAAGAGCTCTCTCACCCAGTGTGTCATGCAGAACTCTGCCTCTAGCTCGAAGATGAGGTACTCCCATCTCTTTGGGGTTCCCACCCTGGGCCTCCACTTCCCAACACACAAAGCAGGAGCTGCCCAACCCCGCCATAAAGCTGTGGGATCTGAGAGCAGGCCTCCATGCATTCCAAAGCCTCAGTTTCTACACCGGATAAAGGGGAGCTGCAGTAGTCCTGGTGAGATGACCTTCTCAGACAGCCTGAGTCACAGGATCCATAGGTCCCCTGTGAAGATGGTGCTTGCAACAACCCACTTCCAGCAAGAGTGGGAAGCAGCAAGAAGACACAGTTTTATCCTTCTGCCCAATCATATGCTGATCCCTTCTGTACACATCATCCATGAATGAGAGAGCCAGCCCTGGTGTAGGGTGGCATCTGCGGCTATGGAAGAGAAGAAAATCTGTGGCCCTATCTAGGGATTGACCCATGACCTTGACCTCTTGGGCAGTGGACACTGACAGCTAAGTCATCATTCCCAACAGCCCATTGTGCATCCAGACAGTGTGGCTTCGCAGCCTGGGACAGCCCAGTGGAAGGTCAAATGGACAGCCAAGTCGTTAATTGGTGGCTTCATCCCGCAGACCTTGTACTATGTGTGTTTGTGTTTGTGTGTGTGTGTATGTGTATATGCGCACGCCGCGGGATGGGGGAACAGGATTGTGTGCCTGTGAGTGTGTGTCCAGCCCTGCAGACCAGGGTCCTCGAAGGGACCTGCCCCAGTGTGAAGGAAAGACCCCGCCCAGCAATGACGAAGTGGCCAGGACATCTTTCCACAGCATCTGGGAGGAACGGGCAGGGCCGGATGTGGGCCAACGACCTTCTCCCTTCCTCCTGGAGAGGAAGCTCCTCCTGTGCCACCTTTGTGCTGACCACTGGGCGGTTACAAATGCACTCCCTGCCTGTCGTTCTCTTCCTGAGCAGTGGGGAGCTGCTTGCTCAGCCCAGCCCAGCCCCCACTCCTGAGAGAGCCTCCCGCAAAGGAGCTCTACATCCTGGCTTCCGGCCAGCATCGGTGGGTGGAGTGGGAGGCAAGGACCAGAGGCCAGGTCAAGGCCTTCATCCCGGCCTCCTCTGGAGCGTGGCTCCCTCACCTCTCCCATAAGAAAATAGGCACAAGGTCGGGAAGGACTTCCCTGAACTAACAGGACAGGGCCAGCAGAAGGATGACGAGATCTCTGGGCCGGCAAGGCGGCAAATAAATTTAACTTAATAAAACACTCCTATGGCATGTATTGTGTTCCCTTTGTAATTATGAATGTGAACTGTCTGAACCTCACAACAATCCTATGAGGAAGGTGCTATGATTGTGCCCATTTTACAAATGAGGAAGTCGAGGCACAGAGAGGTTAAACAACTTGCCGAAGATCGCCCATCTGGCAAGAGGCAGAACCTAGATTTGAATTCAGGCTGCAGAGTGGATGCCCTTAACTAATATGCAACCCTACCTCCTAAAGATACAAACATAAAAGCACTGCTTGAGCACCATGTGTGTGCCACGCACTGTCCCAGGGGCCTGCCTGGAGCCCACCATTTGGGCGACTGGCAGGTGACTGTGCCACAGCTATACTTTGGTTAGGACAGTGAGGATCATGAAGCCCATATCATGACGGTTCCAAGGGAAATGGGAGGGCAGGAGACAGAGGGATGAATTCCACCTGACAATAGCACCAACCATGTGATATGTCAGGGACTTTCAAATACATGATTTAGTCCTCGCAAAAAACTCATAAGGAAACCGAAGGTCAGAGAAGTCAAGTAACTTGCCTGAGGAGGCACAGCCAGCCACTGGCACAGCACAGGCCTCTCTGATACCAAGGCAAGCTGGCTTTCCACTACACCAGGAGTACACACACTAGGACACTGGCCAATGAAGGAAAGGGGGACTCGGATGGTTCAAGTAGCCTGTCAAGGTCAGTAGGAAGCAGGGGGCTGAGCCAGGGTTCAAATGCACTTCTGACGCCTCCAGGAACAACTGCCAAGGCTTGGGGTTCTTCTTGGCCCTGCTGTTCTCAGGACTGCAGGCCTCCAGTCAGGGCTTCCCTTGTAGGAAGACGAGGAGGAAAATCCATGCCCTGGTCCTGCCTGGCAGGGAGGGGCCGAGCACGGCCGTGAGTATTCAGAGGGGTGCGTTGGGAGAGTGAGCCGGGTGTAGGTGTTGGGCTCGGTGGGAGGACAGCTGGTCCTCCGCTCTTACCTGAGTGGCCCTTCCTACTCTCCAGCCCTAGCTCTTGGCATAAACAAGGCTTTGGTGACCCTCAGTGCAACTCGGTTCCCCTAATTAAAAAAAAAAAAAGATAATAAAGATTGCCTCTCAAAGTGCATGCCATTTTGTTAAAAACAGCGGCAGACAAAAAGTCCCCACCAATTTCTATTTTGCCCTGGGCCCTTTAACCACAACTCCATTTGGGGTTGGGGGGCCGGGGAGCTCAGCCCCGGCACTGTGGGAGAGCAGCTGGGGGCCAGCCCCGCCTGGGCTGCCCACCCGCTAATCCCCGACCAGTGGAATGTGCTGGATTCCAGGAGGTTTGGAGGGTGGGCGAGCCGCAGTAGGCCCCTTTAAACAGCCAAGCGTTCGGGCAGGCTGTGGCCCTGCTGTCTGACGGTTCTTGATGGATGAGCCCCCAACCCTCCTGTCCCCCCTTCTCCTGCGCCCCCCTCACTCTGTGAGGTCTGGCTTGTGCAAGGAAGCCTGTCAGTGTCGGGACACGTTGGCCCCATGGCCTGCAGGGGAAGGGGGCCTCTGAGGGACGCCTGCCGTCTGGGCCTCTCCTCAGAGGGCTCCTCTCGCCCCACGCCTCAGGGTCCTGGGCGCTTCCCTTTCAAAGCAGCAAAATTATCGCCACAAATGCGGCTTGTCTCCTGGAGGCGCTGAAGGTCGGGTGGGGGAGGAAGAGGCCCTGAGAGCCGAGGAGAACCCGGCCGAGCTGGCCTATCAGGGCAGGGTGTGGAGAGGGAATGGCACAGGCCGCTTGGTGGATGTTGAGTGGGGTTTTGCCCAAGGAGGTTGAGGACCATGAGGAGCACCCTGGGGACTCCCGGGCGCTTGGCTGTGGGCCTCAGTGGAGATGTGGCTCCTGCCTGGCTCCTGGTGAAGGAACCATGATGACTGACCAGGCCGGGAGCAGGGAGAGACGAGGCACGTTCCCAGGGCCAGCACCCGCACCACCCTGAGAGTGAGTGCTCCTTAAATCCTGTGCCCTAGGGGCCTCCTGTGCCTCACTCTGGCCCTGAAGCCCGAGTCATCTCCAGCAGGAAGCCCACCTTGACTACCTTCATACCCCACTCCGAGACTCTTTGGATCGGAGGGATCTCGGAGGACCCCAAATGGAGGAGTACTCCGTCTGGAGAACTGGGGGCCCAATTCGTGCATCAGGAAGTGCAGGCCCTGGACTGTCAGGCTGGGGCGGGAGTGCGTTGGTGGAGGACATGCCATCCAGGGCAGCTCTCTGCCCCCAAGGAGCCTGCAGTCTCATAAGGAGCCAAAGGTCAAACTCTAGACCCGCACAGCCCCGTAGAGAGGCAGCAGGAGCTATGCATATGGGCCATATATTTAATTTTAAATTTCCAGAAGTCAGATTTAAAAAGGAAAAAGAAACAGGTAAAATTAATTTTAATATACTTTATTTAATCTAATACATCCAAAATATTATCGTTTCAACATGAAAACATAAAAAAGTATTGAATTTCACATTTTACCCTTTTTTGTACTGTCTTTGACAGCTAGTGTGTGTTTGACACTGGCCGCACAGCTTGATTTGCACCGGCCACGTTTCGAGTGCTCGGCAGCCACGCGTGGCTAGCAGCCAGTGTACCGGATGGCACAGCTCTAGACCACGTGGCTCGGGCCACGGGAACAGCACCTTCACTTCGAGGGGAGCAAAAGTGAGATGGGATGCACCAAGGTGCAGCGGGTTTGGGGGCGTGGAGAAGGGGTCAGAGATTCCTTCTTGGAGACTTCTCGGTCTGCGATGGGTTGAGCTGCTCCTCCTGGCAGGCTGAAGGCGGTTGAGGTGGGGAGCTGGTTCCTGAACTTGGGCCCAGGCTGGAGGTTCTGGAGTTCCTCTGTCTGCAGGGCCTCACCTGCTGCCCTCTCACCTGCGAGGCAGTGTGAGGGAGGGAGCCGAGCACTGGACTGGGAGTCAGGACATGCAGGTTCCAGCTGGGCTTTGACCCCTGTGCAATGTGGGCAGGTCACATCCCTGCCCTGTGCCTCAGTTTCCTTCTGGGCAAATGAGGACACTGATGGGGGGGTTTATACTTTGTTGATTATCAAGGGCACACAAGGAAATCACTCAACATTCTCACCTCCCACCCCACACCTGAAACTGCCAGGACTCACTGAAGGGTGGAGATGAATGGGGATGAAAGAGGAGCCCCTGCGTGCTCGGGGCAAGCCCATGGGGCTGCAGCATGGAGGACTTCCAAGCCAGCACTCCACCTGCCAAAAGCAATCTCCCTCTCCGCACTGGCCTGTCGCAGCTTGAGTCAATTCATAGACGTATATCAAACCCTCCAGTGTGCCAGGTCCTCAAAGTACCACCCATCGAGTGGCTCTCGTGGTGGGGCAAGGAGTCCTTACCCCACACGTAAATCAAATAATTCCTGAGACATCCCCTTAGCCCACTGCCTGCCCAGCCTAGAATAGCCGAGCAGATTCTTGTGCAGATGCAAGCAGGGTTTTGTCCTCAAGGGGCTTATGGTTCAACCTGGAGACTGATTCTATGTGGAAAGTCCACACACCTGGGAGAATGATAAAGACAAGAGGGTTGAAAGGCCGCCACTGCTGCAGTGGTCACGAAGGCTGCTGGAGGAGTTGGGATCTCAGCCAGCTTGGAGGAGGGGACACGTCGCTTTAGGAGCCAGCAAAGGCCCACAGTTGTGAGAACACACCGCATTTGAGCACCCTGGGTAGATCCCCTGACTTGAGCCCACAGTCAGGTCAGCAGGGCCGGGAAGAAGAGGCTCTGAGTTTGGGAGAGAGAGGTGGGTCTGCCCGGGGAAGATGGAGTTCCCAGCTGAGGAAGCAGTAGCGGGGAGCCACTGATGGTTCCTGAGCAGGACTGACGTGCATAAGGTGGTGTCTGAGGCAGACGAAGCAGAAGGCGACATGCTTGGAGAGGCAGGGGGTGAGGGGCAAAAAGCTTCTGTGACACCCTCTGTGACAATAACTGACACTCAAATCTTGTGCAAAACCCTTTCATTCTCCTCATTCAATCTTCTTCCAACTCAGTGAAATATATAGAGTGGGCTTTGTTGTCCCCATCTTAGAGATAAAGAAAATGAGGTTCGAAGGAATGAATTAATTTGTCCAAAGGGACCAAATTGGAGAATCAAACTCAGGCTCTGTGTATCAAAATCCTGAACTCTTTCTACTATCCCATGTCTTAATGGTATGAGAAAGTGGGGACCCAGAAGGTGGAGACAGATAACCGGAGAAGGCTCCCCAGAGGGGGAAGTATATTCAGAGAAAGTAGAGCTCACTTGACCCGAGCATCCCTCCAAAGTCTTCGCACTTAAATGCTGATCTGGTGTCTGGTCCAACTGGTGCTTAAACGCCCATTCTGGGAGTCAGTGCAGCCTGGGTTCAGGTCTCCACAGGCTACTTACCTGCTGTGTACCTTTGGACACTTTACTTAACCTCGCCGAGCCTCAGTTTTCTCATCTATCAATTAAGACACCTGCACACAAGAGGCTTGTAAGGAATGAATGAGATCGTTATTATTATAATCCCGGGGAGACCGATCTCCTGGTCAGTACCTCAAATCTAAACTAAGCCAACCCAGTGCTCAATGGGCTGACGTGCAAGCCTCCTCCTCCCCTATGATCAATTGGGAGACCACCACCCTCCCCCTGTGACTTCTCCCAGCCTTATGACACCCTGCCTGCCTCAGACCTCCTCTCCCCCGAAGGATGCCCACATGTATGCCCCCTATTCCATGTGGCCCCTAAAAGCAGGGGGCTCTGAAGGCATTCCTCCAGTCTGGGAGGGCTTCCTTGAGACTGTGCTGAATGCTGGGAATGCCTAATGATCACGGGATCATTTAGCAAGCGAAAAAGCCAGACCTTTGCCCTGGCCCCGCTCACAGGTGATAGGGTTAATCGGGAATTCTCTTTCCCTCGCTCAGGGCTGCTGGTAGGGGTCCAGCTCCCCAATGACCTGGGGACACATTAGTCAGTGATAAGTGGGGCTTTCCAGCCCCTTTTATCCTGTTTACAATACACTGGCTTCCCTTAGACAAAACCCTTCTCCCCCTGCCTTGCTCCTGGCTGTTATGGCTACATGAGACAATTTGCTGATGGACTCTCCCAGGAGGGCAGCTTCCTTGGAGTCCCCTTCCCACCTCCTACAGCACCCGGGGCAACATCCCCTCCACCTGGTGGGTCCTGGAGGGGGCCACAGATGCTTGTTTTTCTCAGCTCATTGCAGCCCCTGAATTCAGAAATGTTATCCTTTCTATCTGCTCAGCTTTAACCCACGGGGTTGGGGAGCAAATCGAGACATGGTGAGATTAGGTTTCTCTGGCTTTGGGCTGGGGGTGACTAGGGTTGTTTGTTGCTGTCCAAAGCAGAAGCAATCAGAGGTATCTATTTATCTAAGACTAGGCCCTCTTTGGGTCAACAAAGGCCTAGTGATATAGCAGCTACTGGAGGGTGTGCATGACTGCAGCCTGGTCCTAGTCCTCTTTTGCCTCTAACAAGGTTGGTCAGGCAAGTTCATTTCTCTGAAGCTCAGTGTCCTTGTACAGAAGACCAGGATGGTGATGCCGTCCTGTCTTCCATCAGGTGGTTATAAGCACAGAATGAGAAACAGTTGTGAAAGTGCTTGAAGAGGAGGCATTTTGTTTATTGCTTCTACACTGATTCCAAGTGATGACTCTTTCAGCAAGATGGGCTCTACTACTGCTGGGGGCAGTTTTTAATCACCTAAAAGTCAATTTTCAAATAATCCTAGGCTTCCAAAATGCCAAGCAGGCAGAACACTCAGGAGAATGAGTTGATGAAATGAAATCCATTTCAAGGCAACAGATATTTAATAAGCACCTACCTCACACCGGGCTCTGAGCTGGACGCCAGCGAAATAGAGGGATGAAAGACACATGTTTGGCCCTCAGGATTGTGAACAGAGCAATTCCCTGTGACAAGTGCTGATGGGGAGCACCAAGTGCTGAGGAAGCATGGGAGAGGGGCTCAGGGGGCACTTCCCAAGCAAGGTGAAGCCAGAGCTTCACCTGAAGAATGAATGAGAATAGACCAGGCCTGAGACAGAGGGAAGGGTGTCTGAGGCACAGGGAATAGTACATGCAAAGGCCAAAAGACACAGAGGCCCTGTGAGGAGAGCTGCAATTAACTTTAGTGAGGATGGGGGAAGAGGCCAAGGGTGAGGTCAGTAAGGAGGGCTCTATGTGCCAACACAAGAGTGTATTACTGTGCTCTGTAGGTGCCAGGGAGCTAGCAAAGCGATTACCATGTGGGGTTTTTTGAGATAGAATCTTGCTCTTTTGCCTAGGTTGAGGTACAGTGGCTCAATCATATCTCACCATAACCTCAAATTCCTGGGCTCAAGCAATCCTCCTGCCTCAGCATCCTGAGTAGTTAGGACTACAGACATACACCACCACACCCAGCTAACTTTTAAGGATTTCTTGTAAAGACGGGGTCTCCTTGTGTTGCCCAGTCTGGTCTTGAATTCCTGGCTTTGGAGATACTCCCATCTCAGCCTCCCAAAGCGCTGGGATTATAGGCATGAGCCACCACACCTGTCCTCTATTGATTCTACTCCTGCTAGTGAGCCCATGAACCCTTCTTGCTCCTACCCAGGGAAATGGTACTTTGTATCAATTGTAGCATATTTTCTACTTCATAATATAGCTTGAGGGTATGATTAGCTCTCCCAACTGACTGTAAGAGACAAGGGAGATTTGAGGGCTGTGTCTTGCTTGTGTTCGTATCCCCAGTATCTGTGCATGGTATATAGTAGATGCTTAATAAACATTAGAATAAGTAGAAAAATTAATTTTAGGGAAAGAATGTACATGGGTGGACAGTCTCTTGGGACACCAAACTGGGTGGGATCCAGGATACAGGAAAATAGAGCACCAATTTGTCAAAGGAAGAGGAACATCTCCTCCCTTGGGAGGAACTACAGATAAGCCTGGCAGGATAGAAATGGGAAAGCCTATGCAGAAAGGAAGAAGTTTCCAAATCCAAGTCCCAACTCAAATGCCACCCCCTTCATCAAGTTTTTCCTGAATCTCCTCCCAGAGTCGACCCCAGCTGAGCTCATACCTTTGAATCTTTCTGGATTTTCTACCTTTCAGAATGTTTACTCGTATCGTTAAAAAAAAATTTATAGAAGGCCATTGGTTGGGACTGAGCTCCAACACAGAACAAACCTAAATGGACTTACTCATGCCGAAGTTTCACACCACCAAGCCGAAACTAAGCTGTTTATTTGATCTTTCAAAGAGAGAGAGAGAGAATAGCCATATTCCCCAGGATAGAACCCTCTGCTTTAACCTTTGCAAGTAAAATAACTCCGAAATGACCAATCTGCTTCTTGTTCTGTTTCTGCTTGCCTCAGCCCTTTTCTGTCTATAAAACCATCCTCCTCTGCTCAGCTTACTGGAACATTCATTCTACTTTTATAGAATGAGGTGTTGCCCCAGTGCTAGAATCACAAACAAAAGCCAGTTAATATCTATAACCAACTTTGTTGTAATTTTGTCTTTTGACAGTATGCATATCTTATTTCCTTTCCTAGATCGCAAAACTCTTTGAGGGCAAGAGGAACCCAGTTTTCGCCACATCATACATGACACAGAATTACCACCCATTCAATGTGGGGTTACTGGGTGGATAAATAGGAAAGCGGGGAGACGGGCAGGAGAGTGAGTAGACAAGATCGAAAATTTTGTGCCAGGGAATCCAGTGAAGAGCGAAATCTCCAGACCCACAATTAAATGGTTTAAAGCGAAGGCAAGCAGGAACCCTCCCGCGAACAGGTACTCGCAGCTTGCCTTCGATTTTGCTCTGAGGACCTCTCGTCAGTACCCCGCGACTGTCCTTTCCAATGCCTGACTCAATCCTGAAGTTGGCCTTCGGCAAAAACCTACACCTTCTTGAGAGCCTACCTACAGCCTCCACGAGAGGCCAAGCTCCGACTACACTTATCTTTCCGTTGTGGGGCCTCGTTTCTCTTTCCCCTTCTTCGATCTCGCAACCACCGCCAGTAAGGCGCGCGTGCGGGCAGCCCTGGACGGTAGGCGAGGACGGGTCCTGCGACCGGAAACCGGAAGCCGGAAGGGGGGCTGTGAGGACGTGTTTCGAGGAAGCGAGAGCCGGGGCCGGCGCGGCCGGCGAGATGGAGCCGCTGTACCAGCAAACGCACAAGTGAGGGCCGCGTAGGGTAGCGGGCGGGGACTAGCCTAGGCGAGGCCGGCCCCTGGGGCTGGGGCCTCGGACGTCCACCTCTGTAGAAGCCGAGTCCTTCCGCCGGGGCACTGCCGGGGCGTCTTGGAAGTGCCTAATCCCTGGCAGGATACCTTGATCAGTCGCGGACAGTGGGGCCCAGATACTTTGGTCAAGGGCTGCTGAGGTCTGCAAGCCTGTGATTACTTGCTGGATAGAGTGGGTTGAATGGAAAGCCGTACCTGCACTTTGTCCAGCACCTGCCAACTCGGTGCTCTAGGTTGGTAGAGCTAGTGGGGAGACACGGAGAAGTGGGAGACACGGAGAAGTAGGGGACAGGGCCACTGCCGATAGGACTTTACTGTTTAGTTGGACAGTCAAGGCGCATACGAAAAAAGTATTTTTATTTCTGTTTGACTTGTACTAAAAACCGCATTTTTATGGTACAAAGAAATTGCTGTGCAAGTAGTATTTGCTGTTATTATTTGTTAATCATATCTGGTTACAGGTTACCTTTAAGGACATCAAATTTTGGTTTAGCTTCTCATAACTTAAATTCCTAGGTAGTGTCCTTTATTTATGTTGTCTTGTGTTTTTGGAACTTGCTGAGATATGTCGTTGAGTATGGTGGATAGGGGTCATACTTATCCTAATTTTTTGAAAAAATTTTTATGATTTTTTATTGTAAAATACACAATATAAAATTTTACCATTTTAACCATTAAGTGTACAGTTCAGTGAAAATAAGTACATTCACAATTCACATCACCACTATTTCCAGAACTTTCATCCGAAACAAACACTCTGTACCTATTAAACCATTCCTCCCTTACAGAGCCTCTGGTAACCTCTTGTACTTTTTGCCTATAAATTTACCTATTCTGCATACCTCATGTAAGTGGAATCATAACAGTGTTTGTCCTTTTGTGTCTGAATTATTTCACTTAGCATAATGTTTTTAAGGTTTATGTTGTAGCATGTACCAGGACTTTATTCCTTTTTATGACTGAATAATATTCCATTGTATGTATATACCACATTGCGTTATCCATTCATCTGTTGATGGACACTTGGATTGTTTCCACCTTTGGCTATTGAGAATAATGCTGCTATCAATTCTGATATACAAATATATGTTTTAGTTCCTGTTTTCAATTTTTTGAGGTATATGCCTATCTTATTTTAAGAATGTTCGAATTTATGCTGTGGTTCTGTTCTGATGAAAACACTTAAAATCACACTCCCAGGGCTTGGAAATGAAATAAAATAGGCACTCAGCCTCCCTAATGAAATGACAAAAAATGAAATGTTTTGGAGTGTTAGGAGTAAGAGGATGATGATCCTCTTACTATTTTATTTTGTAAGTTGATGGGTTTCTTTCCTTTTACGTTGGCGATGAAGTGTTTGATTTAGGTGAGTGAAAATATAAAACCTACTTAGGAATGACAGAATTTACTTTTATTCTGGGGAGCCCTCTTGTCATATAAAAATTATAGGAAGGGACTTAAAACTAGTTTGTGAGTCATTGGGAAAAGGAATGAAACAGAAAATTATGCTCATGTTACTAAGAAAGGGCAGATCGTTTACAGTAGCAAGGCACGGTTGTCTAGTAGTGCCCTAAAGTTTATGTTATATATGGTATCTGGTTAGTTAATTTGGTTAAAAGACATTGCCCAGAAGGCCAGGGACCCAGTTTATTTTCAAGAATAATTTTGTTCAGAGAGTCTCTGATTGTACCTGTTATTAGTTCAGCAGGTAGCTAATTGCAGAGAAATCTGTGTAGCTCAGAAGAGGAATATTAAATGATGTCCCAAATAAGATTTGTGGAGTATAGATGAAGTACTTGCCTCTGTAGGCCTCCAGCAACCCACTTCGGACTCTAGCAGGTTTGCCAACTTTTTCTATCAAAGGCCAGATAATAAATGTTTTAGGGTCTGTGGGCCTTACAGTGTCTTCGGCAACTGCTGAACTCTGCTGTTATAGCGGGAAAGCAGCCTTAGACAATATGTAAACTAATTGATGTGCCTATGTTCTGATAAAATTTTATTTGTAAAAACAAGCAGTGGGCCACTTTGCCCCACCACTGTTAGGCCCTCTACTACCCAGTCACTTATTCATTCAATGAGTATTTGGTGAGCACCTACTATGTGTTGGGTACCATTCTTGGTGCTGGTAGTACAGCACTGCCCTCAAGGAGTTTGCTCTCTTTTATGCTGCAATATGTTACTGTCTGCCTTTCCTCTCAACCACTGAGCCAGGAGTGGGAGTTCTGGTTCTAGACTTCCTTGCTTTGTTTTCCTCATCTGTAAAATAGTTTGGGCTGGCGAAACTGTAAGGCTGCTTTAGGCTCCATAATACTGGTGATTCAGTGTCTTTCAGAGGAAGCACGTGAAGTCCTATGAGCACCAGCAATTAACTTTTGCAACTTGCAGAAATTGATGGTTGTAGCTGAATTGACACAACAGTAACTGAACATATTAATTTTGCTGGAACTTTGAACCCAATTTGTGATTATCTCTTGTCATGTTCCTGAAAGTACACTGGAATTAGATCAACATTTTAAAGTTACATATCTTGAAAATTCCTGATCTGAACACTGAATGAATGAAATATTATTTAAGTGTAAATTTACACTTAAATAATGTTTCATTAAGATGACCTTTATAGAGGAGCTAATAGCCAGGCTTCTATTTTTGAGAGCCCAGTGGTTGTAAAGCTGCCCACCTTTTTCCCTGAGTAGTTCAAGATCAGTCTCCTGTCCTAAACCTTATCTCTAGAGAGTCTGACTCAGTTGGTCTGGGGCACAAGAAGCTGTATATTTAACAAGCTTTCCAGGTTATTCTGATGAGCAGCTGGGTTTAAGATCATTATTTTATCTCAAGACCAATTTTTCCTTTTTTCGATTTTGCCCTCTGATGGGGTAAAGGCTAAATGTAGAGAGGCAAAGTGGGTGAAATGAAAATGACCAGATGGTTGCCACTACTTTTAAGTAAAAACAGCAAACTTATGTGATGTTGTGTAGGTTATACAGCATTTTCGTATGTATTTGGATTTATAACCCTTAAATAGTTGTTAGTACTCCTATTTTATAGTTGAGGAGACTAGGTACCAAGGAGTTAAATGACTTGCTCAATGTCCCTAAGCTTGTACATAGTAGTTAGTACCTGTGTCTCCTTAATGGATGCCAGAATCTCTCTAGGACATATTTCTAGAAGGAGAATGCTAGGTCTAGGATGGAGGCATATTTGATTCTACTAGTTATTTATTATGAGAAGGCTGTTAAAGTGTTTTAGCGATTTATAATCCTAACAGCCATGCATGAGAGTTCGAGTCTTCCTATATCCTTATCAATGTGTATGTTCTCAAACTTTAAAATATTTGTCAGTTTGATGTGAAAAACATGATGTCATTGTTTTTTGAGGGTTTTTTTGGTTTTGTTTTTGTTTTAGAGATAGACCCTCACTCTGTCCCCCAGGCTGGAGTGCAGCACTATCATAGTTCACTGTAACCTTGAATTCCTGGGTTCAAGTGATCCTCCTGCCTCAGCCTCCCAAGTAGCTAGGACTGCAGGAATGCAACACCAGGCCTGGCTAATTTTTTTTAGTTTTTTGTGGAGACAGGGTCTTGCTGTGTTGCCCAGGCTGGTCTTAAACACCTGGCCTCAAGTGATCCTCCTGTCTCAGCCTCCCAAAGTGTTGGGATTACAGGCGCGAGCCACCGTGCCTGGCCAATGTCATTGTTTTTAATTTGTGTTTTCCTAGTAAAATTGAGTATCTCCGTGTATTTTTTGACCATTTAGGTTTCCTTTTCTGCCATTTGCCCTTTCCCCATCTTTTTAAAAATTGCTGTTTGACTATTACTGATTTGTAGCAATTCTTTATATATTCCGGATATCAGTTCTTTTTTATCTGCTGCAGGTATCTTCCAGTCTGTGCCATCTTTTTATTCTTTTTTAGGGTACCTTTGGGGTAAAGAAGTTTTTTGTTTTAATGTAGTCACACTTATCAGTCTTTTCTTTTGTGGTTTATGGGTTTGGGCACGGGTTGGTTTTTGTCTTACATAAGAAATCCTCCTTTAACCTGAGGTCATTTATGTACGCCTGTATTTTCTTCAGAAAGTTTTAAAAGCCTTTCTTTTTACATTTAGATTTTAAACCATCTTGAGTTTATTTTTGTGTGTTACCTGAGGTGTCTTTTTTCTATATGGCTAACAAATGGAGCTATTAGCATTTATTGCAGTCCTTTCTTTTCCAACTGGTTTATGTCACCAAGTTCCCAAATATGTGGGACTGTTTCTGGCCTCTATTCTTTCCTCTTGGGTCACGGTTAGGGTTTGTCTTTCCTTGTGCATTTGTACCTGCACTGCTCCTACATTGTTTTAATTATCGTGGCTTTGTAATAAGTCTTAATAGCAGATGGGACAAGTCATTTCTTCAGAGTTGTCTTGGCTATTCTTTGTCCCCTTCCCCCCACCTTCTTATTGTATTGCTGTTCCTGTTGATAATGCCACCAACCTTCAGATTTGCTCTGTTAAGTCACTGAAATTTATGTCACAGCCTACATCCAGGCCTTCAGTGAAGCCCGAATTCTCTCCATTGGTGCTGCCATCCAGCCTCTGTAGCTGTTCCCGTGGCTGCCCTGATCCACACGTCGGTCACCTCACACTGCACTCCTCCTTCAGCCCCCACACCCCCATGTCCCTCATCCCAGAGTATGCTGGACTTACCTTGCCGAAGCAGCAGTCTGGGCTCTCAGACTCTAGTAGTGATTTCTAGTTGCTTCTCAGGGCTGTAAGTCTTGTCTAGGAGCAGCCTCCGGAGTCATTTGACAGCTTACCTATCTCCTTCTGGTGCCGTAGCTCATGTTTAGAGGCCGCAGGGAAGCCCTGGGAAAGATCAGACACAAACTGAAACCAAATTCGGGTGCCTGGCTGGCATTGGTAAATTTGGGGTCACAGTTGGTAGTATTCACAGTGGAGGAAGGTCACTCACCTTTCCCTCCGGGGTTAGGGTTGGGTTTGGGGCTGATGTGAGAGCTCAGCAGGCCCCCTTCACATGGGCCCTCACGTGGGGAG
>RJWJ010038722.1:0-14834 GCA_004363605.1 Indri indri
TGTTTTGTTTCTTTAGTGGTTGCTTTAGGGTTTCTTGTACACATCTTTAAGGTATCAGAGTCTACCTTTCACAGTATATTACATGGCTTCATATATCAGAGTATAGGAACTATATAACAGTAAACTTCCATTTATCCCTTCCTGGTTTTTGTGCTATTATTGTCAAATGGTTTGCTTTTACATGTTATAAATCCCCCAAAACATGCTTATCATTACTTTAAACAAATTATCTTTTTTCCCCAATTTTTTTGTGGTAAAATACCCATAACATAAAATTTACTGCCTTAATCATTTTTAAGTGCATGCTTCAGTGGTATTCAATACATTTATGTTGTTCATCTCCCTGTTTTCAACTTGTAAACTGAAACACTATACCCATTAAACAATAACTTCCCATTCCACCCTCCCCTAACCCTGACCCCAAGCAACCACTATTCTACTTTCTGTGTTTATGATCTTGACTACTGTAAGTATTTCATATAAGTGGAATCATATAGTATTTGTCTTTTTGTGACTGGATTATTTCACTTAGCAGAATGTCCTCAAGGTTCTTTTATGTTGTAGCATGTGTCAGAATTTCCTTCCTTTTTTCAGGCTGAATATTCCATTTTATGTATCATTTTGCTTATTTATTTATCTATTGATGGACACTTGGGTTGCTTCCACATTTTAGCTATTGTGAATAATGCTGCTATGAACATGAGTATATAAACATCTCTTCAAGACCTTGCTTTAAATTCTTTTGGATATATATACTCAGAAGGGGAATTGCTGGGCCTTATGGTAATTATATTTTTAATTTTCTGAGGAATTGTCATACTGTTTTCCACAGAAGCTGTACCATTTTACATTCCCACCAAGAGCACACAAAGGTTTCAATTTCACCCCATCCTCACCAACACTTGTTATTTTCTGGGTTTTATTTATTTATTTTTTAATAGCAGCCATCCTGATGAGTATGAAGCGATAGCTCATTGCAGGTTTTTTGTTTTGTTTTGGTTTTTCTTTCTTTTTTTCTAGACAGGATGGGGGTGTGTGTCTCACTGTGTTGCCCAGGTTGGTCTTGAACTCCTAAGCTCAAGTGATCTTCCTGAGTAGCTGAGATCACAGGCTACACCACTACACCTGGACTATTGTAGTTTTGATTTGCATTTCCCTAATGATTAACGATGTTGAGCATCTTTTCATGTGCTTATTACCCATTTGTATATCTTCTTTGGAGAATTGTCTATTCAATGCCTTGCTCATTTTAAAAATCAGGTTGTTTTGTTGTTGAGTTTTAAGGGTTTGCCATATATTCTGGATGTTAATTCTTTACCAGATAAATGACTTATAAATATTTTCTCCCATTCTGTGGGTTGCTTTTTTACTTTGTTTATAGTGTCATTTGATGTAAAAATTTCTAAAAATTTTGGTGTCATATTCAAGAAATCATTGCTAAATCCAATGTCATCAACTTTTTTTTATAGAAACGAGGTCTCACTGTGTTGCCCAACATAGTGGACTTGAACTCCTGGGCTCAAGCAATCCTTCTACCTCAGCCTCCTGAGTACCTGGAACTATGTGCCACTGCACCTGGCAATATCATGAATGTTTGCCCTATGTTCTAAGAGTTTTATAGGTTGTCTTACATTTAGGTCTTTGATCCATTTTGAATTAATTTTTGTACACAGTGTTAAGGGTCCAACTTTATTATTTTGCATGTCAAAAATAATTTGACCAGACATGTAAGGGTTTATTTCTGGACTATCTATTATAGTCCATTGGTCTATATGTCTGTCTTTTTACTGTTTGTTTGTTTTTAGGGACAGGGTTTTGTCTTATCACTCAGGCTGGAGTGCAGTGGCATGATCATAGCTCACTGTAACCTCAAACTCCTGGGCTCAAGTGATCCTCCTGCCTCTGCTTCCCAAATAGCTAGAACTACAGATGTGTGCCATCATGCCCAACTAATTTTTAAAATTTTTTTGTAGAGACAGGATCTTGCTATGTTGCTCAGGCTGGTGTATGTTTCTCTTTGTGCCAGTACTATACTGTTTTGATTACTGTAGTTTTGCGGTAAGTTTTGAAATCAGGAGTTCTTGAGTTTGTTCTTCTTTTACAAGATTGTTTTGGCTACTTGGGGTCCCTTGAGATTCCATATAAACTTAAACATGGGTTTTTCTATTTCTGCCAAAAATATCACTGGCAGACTATCACTGGGACTTTAATAGGGACTTCATTGCTCTGTAGATTGTTTTGGGTAGTACTGACATCTTAATAGTTTTCAGTCTGTGTATATATAGGATGTGTCTCTATTTATTTATACCTTCTTTAATTTTTTCAGCAATCTTTTGTAGTTTTCATTATACTAGTCTTTCACTTCCTTGCTTAATTCCTCAGTATTTTATTCTTTTTGATGCAATTGCATAATAAATGAAATTTTTTATTAATTTCCTCTTCAGATTGCTCATTATTGTATAAAAATGCAACTAATTTTTTTGTGTTGAATTTGTATCCTGCTACTTTGCTGAATTCATTTATTAGTCCTAACAGGTGTGCGTGTGTGTGTTCTTTAGATTTTTCTATATCTAAGATCATATAATCTACAAAGAGAGATTATTTTACTTCTTCCTTTCCAATTTGGATGCTTTTTATTTCTACTTCTTGCCTAACTGCTCTGGCTACAACTTCCAATACTATGTTGAATAGAAGTAGTAAAAGCAGTCATCCTTGCCTTTTTCCTAGTGTCAGAGCAAAAGCTGTCAGTCTTTCACCACTGAGTATGATGTTTGCTGTAGGTTTTTCATACATGGCTTTTATTATGTTGAGGTAGTTTCCCCCATTCCTAGTTTTTTTTTTTTTTAATGAAGATGTTGAATTTTGTCAAATGCTTTTTCTACATCAAGACAATCATGGTTTTTCACCTTCATTTGTTAATGTGGTGTATTATATTAATTGATTTTCAAATAGTGAACCATCCTTGCATTCCAGGAATAAATCCCACTTGGTCATGATGTATATTCTGTTAATATGCTGCTGGACTTGGTTTGCTAGTATTTTTTTGAGGATATTTGCATCAATGTTCATAAGGGATATTGGTCTGTAGTTTTCTTTTCTTGAGGTGTCTTTGTATGTCTTTGTATGTCAGGTTAAGGCTGGCCTCATATAAGGAGTTATCTTCAATTTTTTTTTTTTAAGTTTGAGAAAGATTGGTATTAGTTCTTCTTTAACTGTTTGGTAGAATTAACCAGGGAAGTGATCAGGTCCAGGGCTTTTCTTTGTTAGAAATGTTTTATTTCTGATTCAATCTCATTACTAGTTATATAATAGTTTAGCACAGTTCTCTGGGTGGCCTTGGACCAACTCAGTTCTCTCTCTTTCTTGCTTGTAGTTCTCAAGCATGTGTAGAATATGCTCAGAATGCAACATCCTGAGATAAAGGAGAAGCTAGTTAGAACAGCTCAGGCTTTCTTCATGTCCCTCTTTATAAACAGGATGTCCTTTAACACTTTATCCTAGCTTATCATGTTGTCCCTGTGGTATAAAACCCAGGGTGGGCGGCTTTCCAGGGTCCCTCAGCTTCAGTGCAAGTGGGGCATGACAGACAAGCCTCCACTTACCCTGGGCAGATTTCCTGAGCCTTGAGAACTGGCTTGCTTTGAATCCTAGGCCTCTGTTGTCCCTTGCTGCCTATCTGTAAGTAATACATCTATTTCATGTAACTTGCTTTGTGTGTGTCCCATCTCACCAGACTTGTGAAAGTAACCAGTGCACAACGAAACAACTGTAACCTATAGGACTATTCAGATTTTTAATATCTTCATGATTTAGCCTTGGTAGATTTGTGTTTCTAGAAATTTGTCCATTTCCTCTAGGTTATCAAATTTGTTGGCATACACTTGTTCATAATACTCTCTTACAATCCTTTCAATTTGTAGAATTAGGAATAATGTCCCTACTTTCATTTCCAATTATAGTCTTGGAAAGAATATTTCTTCTTTTTTTCTTAGTTCAGCTACATTTCAGGTTCAGTTCCAGACCACTGCAAAGTGAGCCACACAAATTGACTTCCCAGTGCATATAAAAGTTATTTTATACCATGCTGTAGGCTATTAAGTGTGCAATAGGATCATGTCTAAAAGAACAATGTATATGCCTTAATTAAAAATACTTTATTGCTAAAAATGCTAACAATCATATGAGCTTTAAGTGAGTTCTAATCATTTTGCTGGTGAAGAGTCTTGCCTCAATGGTGATAGCTGCTGACCGATCAGGATGGTAGTTGCTGAGGGTTGATGTGACTGTGAAATTTCTTAAAATAAGACAACAATGTAGTTTGCTGCATTGATTGATGCTTCCTTTCATGAAAGATTTCCTTGTAGTATGCACTGCTGTTTGATAGCACTTTGCCCACAGTAGAACTTCTTTCAAAACTGAAGTCATTCCTCTTAAACCCTGGCACTGCTTTATAAATTATTAATAAGTTCATGACTTAATGCTAAATCCTTTCTTGTCATTTCAACCCTGTTCACAGCATCTTCTCCAGGAGTAGATTCTATCTCAAGAAACCATTTTTCTTTACTGATCCCTTAGAAGCAACTCTTCACCCATTAAAGTTTTATTATGAGATTACAGCAATTCAGTCATATCTTCAGGCTCCACTTCTATTTCTAGTTCCCTGGCTTTTTTTTTTTTTTTTTTTTTTTACCACATCTGCAGTTGTTTCCTCCATTGAAGTTTTGAACCTCTTAAAGTCATCCATGCAGGCTGCAATCAACTTCTTTCAAACTCCTGTTAACGTTGCTATTTTGATCTCCTCCCATGAATCCCAGATGTTCTTAATGGCATCTAAAATGGTGAATCCTTTACAGAACGTTTTCAATTTACTTTGCCCAGTCCATCAGTGGAATCACTATCTATGGCAAGTATATATGTTCCTACAAAATGTATCTCATTAAAGATCTGAAATTCAAAATTTCTCCTTGATCTATGGGCTGCAGAATGGATGTTGTCTTAGCAGGTATGAAAACATTAATCTTGTATCTCTCCGTCAGAGCTCTTGGGTGACTAGGTGCATTGTCAATGAGCAGTAATATTTTGAAAGGAATCTTTTTTTCTGAGCAGTAGGTCTCAAAAGTGGACTTAAAATGTTCAGTCAACCCTGCTGTAAACAGATGTACTGTCATCCAGGCTTTGTTGTTCCATTTATAGAGCACAGGTATCGCTTCTCGGCCTTTTGGCTAAGATCAAGTGTAGTATCTGTTCTTATCAGTTTAATATAGAGCACAGACAGAGTAGATTTAACATAATTCTTAAAGGCTCTAGAATTTTAGAATGGTAAATGAGCACTGGCTTCAACTTAAAGTCACCAGCTGCATTAGCTCCTAAAAAGATAGTCAGCCTGTCCTTTGAAGCTTTAAAGCCAGAAATAGACTTCTCCTCTCTAGTTATGAAAGTCCTAGATCGTCCACTAGAAGGTTGTTTTTGCCTACACTTAAAATCTATTGTTTAGTGTAGCCACCTTCACCAATTATCTTAGGCAGATATTCTGGATAACTTGCTGCTTCACCTTGGTTTTTTTCACAAACGAGGTCTCACTCTGTCAGCCAGGCTGGGGTATAGTGGTGTGATTATAGCTCACTGCAGCCTCTAAGTCCTGGGCTGAAGCAATCCTCCCACCTTGGTCTCCCAAAGTGCTGGGATTACAGACATGAGCCACTGAGTGTGGCCTTCACCTTGTATTTTTATTTTATGGAGATGCCCTTAAACCTTAAACCTCATGAATCAACCTCTGCTAGCTTCAAAGTCATCTTCTTTCTGCAGCTTCCTCATCTCTCTCAGCCTTCATAGCACTAAAAAGAATTAGGGTTGCTCTGGATTAAGTTTTGGCTTAAGGAAAGGTTGTGACTTCTTTGACCTTCTATCCAGACCACTGAAACTTTCTCCATGTCAGCAATAAGGCTGTTTGGCTTTCTTATTTGTGTGTTCACTGAAGTAGCACTTTTAATTTCCTTCAAGAACTTTTCCTTTGCCAGGCATGGTGGCACACACCTGTAGTCCCAGCTACTTAGGAGGCTGAGGTGGGAAGATCACTTGTCATTTGAGCCCAGGAGTTTGAGACCAGCCTAGGCAACATAGTGAGCCCCCATTTCTAAAGAAAGAAAAACAAAAAAGAAAAGAAAACAACGAAGAAAGAAAATAAACTTTTTCTTTGCACTAACAACTTTACTAATTGTTGGTACAAGTGGCCTAGCTCTCAGCTTACCTTAGCTTTTGACATGCTTTCCTCACTAAGCTTAATCATTTCTAGTTTTGATTTAAAGTGAAAGATACATGACTCTTCTTTCACTTGAACATTTAGAGGCCATTGTAGGGTCATTAATTGGCCTAATTTCAGTATTGTGTATTATAGGGAATAGAGAGGCCCAAGGAGAGGGACAGAGATGGGGAATGAGCAGTTAGTGGAACAGTCAGGATGCACACAATATTTACTGATTAAGGTTGCTGTCATATATGGGCACAGTTTGTGGTGCCTGAAATTAACTACAATAGTAACACCAAAGATCACTGATCACAGATCACCATAATAGATATAATAATAATTTAAAAAGTTATAAATATTGTGAGAGTTACCAAAATGTGACAGAGACACGAATTGAGCACACGGTGTTGGAAAAAATTGCACTGGTAGACTTCCTGGACATAGGGTTGCCACAAACCTTCAATTTATAAAAAGTGCAGTATCTGTGGAGCACAATAAAGCAAAGCACAGTAAAACAAGGCATGCCTGTGTTTTCTCTGTGGTTAATATGGGGATTATATTTAATGTCTTAACATTGTAACACTCTAATTTGAACCTATATCAGCCTAACTTTGACAACATACAAATACTACTCCTTTAGAGCTCTGTCCCCCCCTTTTCCTTTTCTTCTGTCTCTATAATTGTAGAACCCACACCTGTCAGTTGTTGATGTCACAAAATCAATTCTTTATACACTGTGTGCCTTAGAACATAAACTAATGATTCTTTTAAATGTATTAGTCTCTTAAATTATGTAGAAAACAAAATGTGGAGTTACAAACCAAGGTTATAATTAACACTAGCTTTTAGACTATTAATTTAAATAAAAACATGTTTCTTAAATCACATAGAAAACAAAAAGTAGAGTTACAAAACATTGTTACAATAATACCAGCTTTTATACTGGCCCATATATTAATATTTATCTTTATTGAGATATTTATTTCTTCATATAAGAGTTCCAGTGTCCTTTCATTTCCACCTGCAGGACCCCCTCAAGCATATCTTGCAGGGCAGGTTTAGTGGTAACAAATCCCCTCAGCTTTTGTTTATCTGGAATGTCTTAATTTCTCCCTCACTTTTGAAGTGCTGTTTTGCTGGATAGAGAATTTTTTCATTAACAGTTTTTGTTTCTTTTCAGCACTTTGAATGTATTGGTCCACTGCTTTCTGGCCTCCAAAGTTTCTGACGAGTAACCTGGTACTCTTGAGGATCCCTTGTATGTGATGACCATTTTATTCATATATTATCTTCTTGACTTTCCCCATGTCTTTCTTAGTTCTGTAGCATCTTTAAGAGAGTTGTTTTAAAGTCTTTGTAAGGTAGGTCCACCATCATGTCTTTTTCAGGGACAGTTTCTGTTGACTTATTTTTTCCTTTGAATGGGCAGTACTTTCCTGTTTCTTTGTATACTTTGTGATTTTTTGTTGTTGTTGAAAACCAGACATTTGAATGTAATGTGGTAACTCTGGGAATCAGTTCTCTTCATTCCCCAGGGTTTCTTGTTTTTAGTTTCTCTGATTATTTTAGGCTGTGTCTGTCCCAAGAATCAGCCTGAGGTGTAAACTTGAGGTCCAGTCAGGTCTTTTCTGAGCCTGTATCTCCCCTCAGTATGCATGGTGATGTTCTAATTTCTTTCATTTTTGCAGTTACTTTTGAACGTCCTAGTCTTTGATATCTGGCTCACAAGAGGGGAAAAATAGAAAAATGAAGGGGAAAAAATGGTGCCAGCTCTATATATCTCCTGGAAATCACTTCAGCCAGAAAAAGGAGGATCTTGTAACAAACAGGGGACATGCAGCAACAATGGCCACCTCTGTGCACCTGTGATCAGAAGTAGCAATCGCATAAGCAAATGGATCCATGCTATTTGGAGAACAGGGTCTTTATGCCCACTTTTGTTCCCACAAGCCGGTGCAAATTGCTCCTGCCATGGGACTGACAGGTAGAAGATGGGTACCTACTACTGTACAAAGAGTTGAAACTGACCAAAATTAACAATTTATCATTCAGGCTTCCTCTTGGAAGTTGCAAGATTTCAGCAGACTCCAGAGTTTCAAATTAGTGACATCAGACAGGTTCTGCCACTGCAATTGCTGTCTAGGTGGGGAGACAAGATTTCTGGTGCTTCCTACTCTGCCATTTCCCCCAAATCCTCTCTCCATTCTCCCTTCTTGCAGTCATAGAATTTCCAGCTTTTGTCTGGACAAAGGCTTGCCCAGAATAAAAACTATATATCCTAACCTTCCTTGCAGCCAGCTATGACCATGTGACCAAATTTTGGCCAGTGGGATATAAGTGGAAGTAGTAGTACAAATTTAAGAAGTATCTTTAAAGGGATACCCTTCTCCTATTCCAGATTTGTTGTTGTTTTTTTTTTTTAAAGACGGAGTATCTCTTTATCGCCCAGGCTGGAGTACAGTGGCACAAACACAGCTTACTGCAGCCTTGTACACCTGGGCTTTAGCAATGATTCTTCCATCTCTGCCTCCAAAGTAGCTAGACTACAGATAGGCACCATGCCCAGCTAATTTTATTTTTTTGTGGAGATGGGATCCCACTATGTTGCCCAGGCTAGTCTTAAATTCCTGGCATCAAGTGATCCTCCTGCCTCAGCCTCCCAGAGTGCTGGAATTACAGGGATGAGCCACAATGCCTGGCCTCCTATTCCAGCTTTATACTGAATGTATAATGGGGTGACTGAACTTTTTCAGCCATTTTGGACTATGAAAAGGACATATGTTGATACCAGCCAAACAGAAGGAACCTGGGCTTCTGAAAACGTTGGGAGCAACACCATACCTGAACTAGCTATATTTAGGCTTCTTTTAAATGAGAGTAATACATTTCTTTTTGTTTAACCACCATTGCTTTAGTGATTTCTATTATAAACAGTTGAACCTCATCCTAATTAAGGTATTCAACTCATTTCCTGGCCCAGGAAGCCCATTTTTTTTTAAATCGAGAAATAGCTTTTTTGTGATGTCTCTTTTCATATATCTACTCACTGAACAAACATCCAAAAAGGCTGTAATTTGAAGTTCAGACACTTTAGGTAGAATTCACAAGGAAGAAATGACATTGTTAAGGTGGAAGCTGCAAACCAGGGAGATATGTGTTGTAGAGAACAGCATCACTGATTGGCTTGGTCATGTGAGCTGCTATAACAAAATACCACAAACTGAGTGGCTTATAAACAACAAAAATTTTTCAGTTCTGGAAGCTGAGCTGGGAAGTCCAAGATCAAGGTGACAGCAGATTCGGCACTTTCTGAGTGCCCATTTACTGGTTCATAGACGGCACCTTTTCATAGTGCTCAAGTGGTGAAAAGGACAAAATGAGCTCTTTTATAAGGACACCTATCCCATTCATGGGGGTTCTTCCTCATTTCCTAATCACCTCCCAAATGCCCAATACCATTGCCTTGGGGGTTTGGATCTCAACATATTAATTTGGGGGGAGGACACAAACATTCAGACCATAACAATGATCCTGGGGCAATCCCAACTACAGACATCTCAACTTACCTTGTGAGAAACCATAAAGTGATAACCATAAAGGATTTGAGATCTTAGGGAATTAATGAATTCTCAAAAGTGTCAGTATCTGAAACCAGCAGATGATTTCTTCTTCTTCTTTCTCTTCTTCTCCTTCTCCTCCTCCTTCTTCTCCTTCTTTTCTTCTGACAGGATCTTGCTCTGTTGCCTGGGCTGGAGTGTGTGGCACAATCATTGCTCACTGCAGCCTTGAACTCCTGGGCTGAAGCAATCCTCCCACCTCAGCATCCAGAGTAGCTAGAACTACAGGGACATGGCACCATGTCCAGCTACTTTTCTTATTTTCTGTAGAGATGGGGTGTTTCACTGTGTTGCCCAGGCTGGTCTCAGATTCCTGGCCTCAAATGATCCTCCCACCACAGCGTCCTGCAGTGCTGGGATTACAGGCATGAGCACCATGCCCAGCCTTTTTCCTCTTAAAGCTTCTGGTATAAATTAAGATGACATTACAGAACCTGAGCAAGTTCTTTTTTTGAAGACTATTAGCTTAATTAATACTGTTTCTCTCATAAGGTCCTGATTACTGTGCTCCCAATTTAACTGAAAACTTACTAGGGCCTATAATAACATATAGGCGAGGAGGCTTAACAACAGCAATAAAAACTTTATACCATAATGATTAAGAGCGTAAACACTGAAGTCAGACATATCTGGGCTGGAGTCTACCACTTCCAAACTGTGGGACCTTGGGAACGTTAAAACCCTTCTAAGCCTTGCTTCCCTCACTGAGAGTATCACATACATAGATTTAATCATATAAAATGATTAGCACAGTGCCTGGCACATAACAGTCACCCAGTAAATGGAAAAAGTTATCATAAGATTCCCAGTACCCATAGTATGTGCAGCTAAAGGCCTCCAGAGGTAACTTATTGTATTTCCTTTAGATGTCCAGGTTTTACCAACTCACATATAACATGGAGTCACATGAACAATATTCACCATGTTCTGCTGGCTCTTAACCTTCCAGTTAATAAAGAAACTTGATCTCTGCCAACTGCCCTCCCCATACACTTACTCCTACAAATTCTACAGTAGTGTCTCCATAAACAAATCCTTACCATCCCGGTGATGCCTGTATCATTCTTTCTTCTAGCCTATTTGATGATGTTTGTATAATACTTAAGGGATCCACTGCCTTCTAAGATGGATTCAGACTCCTCTCCACTACCTTTATATTTTCCTTAAAATATTATTTCTCACTTTATAAAAAGGGTATCACAGGACTTACTACTTTTTTCACATAATGTTGCACTGCTAAGATTCATACAGATTGTTGCATGTCATTGCAGCTCATTTGTTTTGGCTGTGGTACCACATCATCCACTCTTCTGGTGATGGGCACCCGGTTAGTTTCTAGGCTTCTGCTATTGTGAAAGCACTACAAAGTATATTCTTGTTCATATTTCCTGTTGTACACATGTAAGTTTCTCGTAGCATATACTCAGGAGTGGTATTCTAGATTGTAGTCTGTGAATGATACATGTTGCTTCGTGTATTAAAATTTTCATATCTAATATTTTCATTTTATGACTTTCTGTTTTTACTTCATCTTCCCTGATCTCTTTGAGAATATTTATTATGCTTATTTTAAATTCTTGGTCTGCTCATTCTACTAATTCTCCTTCAGAAATATGTTTATATATATATTTGAAGGCAAGGAATAACATACACACAACTATGTATAGTAGTCATCCTTGAAGGATTGAGATTATGATAAAATATCAGTTCAACTACCCTGGACAGCATTTCATTTTATTTTATTATGTAAAGTGTAGAAATCCTTAATTAAGAAAAAATAGGGAAGACATCAGATACCAAAGAATTTTCTTAGGAAAGCAATGTTTGCTGAAGAATACCTTTGTTCCAGCTGTGATGAGCATCTATCTTCTTGGCAATCCATGGCAAAGCTCCATGGTGTATCTCTCTGACTCATTCTTGAGCCTTGGTCCTGGGTATGAATGTCATTAGAGGTTGTAGAAATAAAAAAAGAACCAAAATAAGAATATACTCTATGAAAGCCAAGCTCAGAGACTGGTCCTCTTTTACTTAGGTGTTAATATATCAGGAACAGGAACAATCAACATTCCTGAAAGCATACCTTCTATTCATTTGGGTTTTTTGGCCTGGGGCTTCAGTGTGGAGCTGAGCACTCCACCACCCTTCCTCCACTCACAAATGTCTGCATAGCTGCATGTCCGGCACTTCCAAGCCTCCTCCACATCGACCCCTTGAGGTTCTCGGTGTCCCATCCAATAGGCCATATAATGCTGCACCTTGCTCCTCACCTCTTTCTCTTCAAAGGCTACAATCTCTGCACCTAGCACAGTGGCAGTCTCTTGGTGGATATACTCAATCTTCAGGATATCAATAACTGGGAGGTCTGACAGTGTTAGAGACAAGAAGACCAGTTCCATGAGGTCACCCAAAGACTTCACAGAGAAGCCTCCCTGCTGGGCATGCCTCAGCACTGAAGGCCCCAGTGGCTTTTCTGGACACAATTTTGTGTGGTGGATTAGGCTAGCAGGGGTCACTTTCCCTTGTACCATGGCATCAAAGATATATTTATATAGGCTGACTTGAAAACAATCTTTCTTTTTCTGAGCTTCTAGAGGGAGTACAGGGTGCCTGCGTGTCTTGAGTTCAGCCAGTTCCAGTTCCCCTTTTGCTGTATAGTGCAGCTCATCAATCACTCCAACAAGAAGCACACCCTCCACTTCCCCAAACACTGGAAATTCTCTGATGCACCCTCCTGACTGTAGGGTAGGTATCATTGATAGTACGTTCAGAAACTTAATTGCCCAAGCATCTTCTTTAGTGGTAATGGGGATAGTCACAAGATCATGAAGTTCTAGTTCTCTAGCTAGGTGGATGCTGGCACCAGTGTCCAAAACAGCTGCCTTCTCAGGTGCCAAGAAACCAGGAAACTCCTTCCCATATGCAGTTTGTAGTTCACACCAGTTCTGAGTAGACAGGTCAGTGACAAACAAATATTTAAGGTGGAATCTCTCCATAGGTGATGAGACATCTAATCCTCTTTTCCAGTTTTGCAAGCTTATGGGCTTGTCATCCTTCCCAGGGGGCTCAGTAGAAGGGCCAGACTTGTTAAGTGAAGCACTTGACTCTTGGGCATCTTCCAGGTCCAGAAACTCCAAAAACTCTGAGTCACTCAAGTCTGAGAAGCCCGAGGCTTCTGCTGATACTGTCTCCTCTTCCCCAGTTTCTGCCATGGCACAGCTCTGGATTGGGCAAGGAGGGCCCTGCATAATATGTTAAAGAAACACACTGTCCAAATAAAGAACTTCTCAAAAGCACTTTCAAATTCCAATGAGATTTAAAAAAAAATCATGACAAATTACTCAAATTCTTTAAAGAAGCCAATTTATTTATGACCAATTAGTAATACCACAGAGTTGCAATACATGTACACTTTACAATAGGGCTCCTTGTATCATCTGTATGTATGCCTGGTAGAATTTTTTGAATGGAAAAATAATTTTATTCCTGGATCTGCCACTCACATATTGTGTGTGATTTTTAACTAAATCACCTTCCTTGGCCTCAATTTCTTCAGATCTAAAAGGAGATTTGTGGTTCGCCTTTTTTGCTTCAAAATTTTACTGACTTAGAAGATTATTTCATTATTTTAAGTGACTGTATATCTTTGTAAATGTAGGACGGTTTACAACAGGCCACTTCTACAATTTCTTTGACACAAAGTCCTTGACCACAAAAGTAAATCTCAAATATAGACTGTTCCTTGAGAAAAATCAGCCCTATGGTGACTTTTTAAAAAATTTTTTTAATTTTTATATTTTTGAGACGGTATTGCTGTATCATCCTGGCTACAGTGCAGTGGCATGATCATAGCTCACTGAGACCTCAAATGATCCTCCTGCCTCAGCCTCCGGAATAGCTGGGACTACAGGCACGTGCCACTATGGCTAACTAATTTTTTTGTATCTTTTATAGAGACAGGGTCTCGCTCTTGTTCAGGATGGTCTCAAACTCCTGGCCCCAAGCAGTTTTCCTGCCTTGGGTGCTAGGATTATAGGCATCAGCCACCGCCACCGTGCCTTGCCTCTGCTTTTCTTTAAACCAGGAAACAAAGACCACACATTATGTTTGATTGTTTTACTTTTTTTTTTTTTTTTTTGAGTCAGAGTCTTGCTCTGTTGCCTGGTAGAGTGCCATGGCATCAGCTTAGCTCACAGCAACCTCGAACTCCTGGGCTCAAGCAATCCTCCTGCCTCAGCCTCCCAAGAAGCTAGGGCTACAGGCATGCACCACTATGCCTGGCTAATTTTTTATATTTTTAGTTGCCTGGCCAAATTTCTTTCTACTTTTAGTAGAGACAGGGTCTCACTCTTGCTCAGGCTGGTCTCGAACTCCTGAGCCAAGCAATCCTCTCACCTTGGCCTCCCAGAGTGCTAGGATCACAGGCGTGAACCACCACGCCCAGCCTATTTGATTATTTTGTCTCTCAAGTATTTTTAATCTTAAGAAAATTATCTTGTGAAGACATTCTTTTTAAGCCTTCCTCCAAGCCTCACATATCTAACTTTGCATAGACAGAAAACATAACAAGGTATGCCCAGTCAATTACTATTTGACATTGGGTGCCAGAAAAATAAATAATTTGACACAGAATTTAAGCTGGTAGAGGTAACTATGAACTAAGTGTCTCTGTCTTGCTATTCTAATAAGCAGTGAATAAGGTGAATGCACCAACTCCCATGTCAAAGCTTAAGAAGTGATGCCCTGAAAAATGTCTTCAATGTTATGGTTGTGCTTGACTAATTTTTAAATAGTGTAAATGTCACTAATAAAAGAAAACATAGATAGCCAGAAGAAAACTTATTTGCAATGAACAAAAGAAATACAATGCTAAGACTTTTGCTTATATAGTATCTTATGAAGTTATTGCTATATAGGATACTTTAAAAGTAATAAAATACATAACTTTAAACATTCTCATAGGAAAAAGTAACTAA
>RJWJ010038723.1:0-14835 GCA_004363605.1 Indri indri
TATTTTTAGTTGTCCAGCTAATTTCTTTCTCTATTTTTAGTAGAGACGGGGTCTCGCTCTTGCTCAGGCTGGTCTTGAACTCCTGAGCTCAAACGATCCGCCCACCTCGGCCTCCCAGAGTGCTAGGATTACAGGCATGGAGCCACCACGCTGGGCCCTTGCTAGCTGCTTTTACCCTTTCAGATGCAAAGAAACCTGACAAGTCTTTAATGCTTTTTGTTTTACTTTTTTCGTTATGGTAGGTTTTTTGTGTTTTTTTTTTTTACTTTATTACTAGATTTTAATTTCCACTTAGAAATAGAAAACCATAATAGTATTCTGCATATAAAACAGAATCCCTTTTATCCTTTTCAGTGTGGAAGAAGCAGCACAAATGTAAGAGGTCAGTCTTGAGGCTGACACATACCTTAGCAAGAAAAATGGAATCCTTTTTTCCTAGTTGGCTTCAGAAACAAACACTCTTTAATCATCTCCAAATACACACCCAATTTTTGGTTCCACATAATCCCTCTGACACTGTGACTTTCTTGGAACTCCAATGTTTGTCTACATTCTTGAGAGAACCATTATAGACCAGATGGAAAGTAATCACTTAATTCAGATCTTCAATATCACCATATAGTCATAAATGTAACTAGAGCAATGAGATTAGGGGAGTAAGAAATTTAAGGAAGAATGCCATGTTTCCAATACTAACTGGAATGTATCCCAATACTGTGTATTAGAATGTTATGAAGTGATGACTGCCTATACTTAAGAAAATTCCTCACTAGTCAGCCCCATCCTACAAAGAAAACAGCCTAACCCACTAACGGAGGATTTAAGTCTCTGTTTAAGCAAACCAAGAAATCTTAGATATATCTCCCCTGCTGTTGCACACATCTCTTGAGCTTGCAGATTTGGAAGTATGCTGAAATTTCAGCTGCACTTCATTCCTGCAATGAAGATTCCTATGATGATCAAAACTATGGGTGAGCGTTCCCTGTTGCCAGCGTCAATAACTTAGTGAATCGGCTGGGCACGGTGGCTCACGCCTGTAATCCTAGTACTCCGGGAGGCTGAGGCGGGCGGATTGTTTGAGCTCAGGAGTTTGAAACCAGCCTGAGCAAGAGCGAGACCCCATCTCTACTAAAAATAGAAAGAGATTAATCAGACAACTAAAAATATATAGAAAAAATTAGCCGGGTATGGTGGCGCATGCCTGTAGTCCCAGCTACTCGGGAGGCTGAGGCAGAAGGATCGCTTGAGCCCAGGAGTTTGAGGTTGCTGTGAGCTAGGCAGACGCCACGGCACTCACTGTAGCCCGGGCAAAAGAGTGAGACTCCGTGTCAAAAAAAAAAAAAAAAAATAGTGAATCAACCATGCAGTGAGGGCTCATGCCAGGAGCCTTCACAAAATCATACATTCTTTCCCTGGGTTTGAGGGGATGGGGTCCAAAGCCCACCATGATAAGGTAGGAAAACCATTACGTTCAAAGCCAAGTCTGTTACCTTTATAATTCAAGCTTGAAATGCTATCTGCTAATCTTCAAAGCAGTCCCCTGGCTGCACCTTAAGTTATGGGAGGTTCAGTATATATTCTCTGTAGGAAGTCAAAGAACTGGCCATTTCTTTAAACTTTCCCAGCCTCCCATACCTTCTGACAAATGTAAACTTAACAGTTTCCAAACTTCCTGGGCACAGATTCCTGTTAAAATGCTATATTCTCTTTTGAAAGTCTGAAGTTTAAGCTCTTGGGCATTTACTAAGTACAAATGTCCAGGATGAATTCACTTGAGCAGCCAGAACCACATGCTATTGGTACAAAGGAACAGAAGGGCACTCTACCTCTCCATGGATTCTAGGATAGCAACACTGACTAGAGCAGAAATTGGTACTTAATCCTCTGATCTGTGACCTTGTGGAGTATCTAAATTTTCACCATGCCAGGCCTTTCTTTGCATGATAAATACACGACTGTCTTCTAAAGCAGGTATTTCAAAACCTGACAGCATCCTGTCTTCCAGAGGTTCACGCATGAGGGAGCTGTGATCTACTGCAGTGGTTCTCATGTGTCTCCCTCCCCACCCCAAAACATGGTTATGGTTAAGGGAAGTTGTTAGCCAGCCCTTTCTTGCCCACTCAGTAAAACATGTAACAAGAGCCATACTTTCCAGAAGTCCTGGTTGCCAGAGGCCACCTGAAACCCAAATGGCTCCCTTCATGTATCCTCCATCTGTGGCCAGAGAAGCATGACCTTTACCAACCTGCCTCCTATGAAGATTTCTCTCAAATGCACATAGGCCCAAGAATGCAGAGCCTCTGAAGGACTCACAGTTTAACATGGAAGAATAAGCATCAATAAATATTTGTGCACCAAAAGGAAGATGGAAGGAAGGAAGGATTAGAAGACAACTTTTTCCTGCAAGTCTCAAGATTGTGGCTTGACTGCAACAACTTCATCCTCTCAGGACCCTGTATTTCTGAAGAATCAATCAATTTATTGAATGCTTACTGTGCACAAACTGTTGTCTCAGGCGCTGTGGAGGAATCAAGAGAGAGGAAAACATGATGCCTGCCTTTCAAGAGCTCACAGTTCTCCATTTATATCCAACCAGATCCCCGGAGATCTGTAGCATTCATTTGGGAAAAATCCTCAGAACCATTCAGTCCTATGATTCATTCTGATGTTTCTGGAAAGCTGTGTGATAAGAATGGCTCTCTTACCTGGCCTGGAGTTCCAATGTTCTCTCCTTCCCAGATACCTGGAAAGTATGTGGATATTCTTCATTGTGAGTCTCTACAATTTTCATCCCATCGATGCCGACCCTGGTTCGAACTGTAAATTTAGAGCCCACCAAGCTGAATCTGGGCACACAATACAGCAACATGTTGTTGAACTGCAAGGAGGCAGAACACACAACAATAAACAGGAAAATAACGAAAAGTGATCAATTTTAAAAGTAGTCCTGGACAGAAATCCTGAGAAATTTCTAGGGAATATGGTACTTCCTGCATGAGCAAAATTATTTACTACTACATTGAGATTTTATCCTTATATCAATAATCATCATATTCTTAAATTTTTAAAAATATATTTCCCTTTCATGGCTCATAAATTTTGTATTATTGCTCTAAGTAAATTAGATCAATAAATTCAGTAGCAATTAAAGATCTTCTGTATATTAGAAACTTAAGTTCTTAAGTTAAAGGCCTTATACACCAGAATTTCTAATTGTTATGTCTTAGAGGGCAAGTCTCAAATAGTTATTAGAAGAAACTATTTATATTTAGCAGTTATTTTTTACCAGAGTGTTTAATGTTAAGTTTTTTAAAATAGCCAATTTATTAGTTTAATTTTATTAGAACGTGGGGTTTGGACACTAAACTCCATTAAAAAGTAAGTCCCATGGCCAAGATCCCTGTTTTATACTGGATCACACAATGCTGTACAACTATATAATGAATCCTTGAATTTTGCTTAAGAATTTATCACATATGAATTTATTGAAAAGCCATCAGTTTTATCAAGGTCTTTAAAGATAGAGCCTTATTCTTTATAACATCTATGTTAAAATTAACATTATTTTGAAACTGAATCAAATTATGTACAGTGCCTCATTTCCAGTCAATAACAGCCCTTGCTAAACAGGACCATGAAAAATATGTTAGATGGCTGGCGTGATACGATCTCACTTTCAGTGACTTTGTGAAAGCATTTCATTCACTTTTAAGTATGTTAAAACATGCAAAGAAATGAAACTCTAAATATTTGGGTTAATTTGTGGGCAGATTCCACAGAGAAGGCCCATTCTTATCTTCATACTTCATATTTATTATGTCTTAGGTTGTTTCTATGGTTACGTATATTTTTCTAAGACAAGAGCAATTAAAGAGTAAAAAAAAAAAATTATCTTTTAAAATTTACTATCCTAACAGCATGTGCTCTAAATTCAATATAATTTTTATTTTGCTTGCTTCAGCAAAGTTTCTCAATTTGTTAATTTTTCAAATTTTCTCTAAGATTTTACTTTAAGTAGGATTTCAGCTGAGTACTATATAGTAGTGTAACTCTGAGGCCAGACGGAGCATTCGGGCCTCCGCTCTACTGCTTATGAGATGCCTTGGGATCATTACCTGTAAAGTCACAAATTGCTGAGAATAAATGAGGAAGCAAATGTAAAGTGTTTAGAATAATGCTTTGCACATAAGTGCTCAAATTCAACACGTCTTCTCAGTTTATTCTCTTTTGGGATTTAAGTCTAGACTCTTCCTGCTAGGCCCTCTGTTTGGCTTCACACTGCCATGACAAGAAATATTGATGGGTGCATAAAACATTCCAACATGTTTATGGGACACAGTCTGTTGCATTCATTCTGAGAGTAAATGCCTCACCAGTTGTTTCTCATATATCTTTTGTAACTTCCTGTAACCAGTGTCATACGTTTCAGTTCCACACTGGAGAATGCAGAAATAAAAGCCTGCATACATTTTAGATATATCCAGTATCACATTTCACATTTACATTGCTATTAATAGAAAAGGACCTATGCCTTTATCATTAACTGTCCACTGGATTTAAGTGTGGCAATCACAGCCTCATTGTAGCACACAGATTCCAGAGATTTGGAAAAACTCTGAAAGCTTCTCATCACCATCCATATCATAGTTTGACCAAGGCACCAGCTTGCTTGCTAACTCTTCGTGTTAACATTTCTTTCCCTCTTTATCTAGGCCTTCTCAGGAGGAGATTGGGCCAAGGCTGTGCATGCTACAGGAGCTGCAAAGCTACCTCCACAAGGACAGAGCTCACGTTTTCAAGCCGTCAACAATAACCAAATTATTTCTGCACACTGACTGACAAATGTACTGTTACGGCATTATGTTTCTGAGTTATCTGACACTTGTGCTCCAGTTGGCTTTATCAAGTTCAGCAAAGTCATATTATGTTCTAGAGACACAAGTCTGTGAATATGAAGGTTCTTAGCATTTGCTTTTGGTAGTTATGCTCATATAAGATGACAGATTATCTTACAAATATGTATGTTTTCTTTCCCCTTCCTGCTTTCAGGACTACATTCCCTGTATTCTAAGTGGAACTTCATGTTCTAAATTGTCAATAACTGTATATTAATCTTACACAATTTTGATCACAATCTAATGCTAGTCAACAAATATCCTTTTCGTCTTTGTACAGGTGAAAGTGAGAACTTTTGCAGGATTTAAAAAATTGCTTACAAAGGAGACACCATATATGTGAAGAAATCAGGTAGCTAGTCTAGTTCCCTCTGTGAGCCTTGGTCCTATAGCAAAAGCCACCGTCACCTTTCACAAAGAGAACTAATTCTCTCTGGGTTTCCCCTAGTACTGAAAGAAATTATAGCAACTATAGCATGGAGTACATCGACTTTCCCTTTCAGTGCACAAGATTCCCTTTCCTTCCACACCCACAGCTCAGAAGTAGTGATCAGTAAAGCAATCTCAGACTGGCGAGGCAATCTGTAGAAGTCCTTGGCTGTGACAAAACCTAGAAGCAAGTCTCAACCTTATTGAAAATGTAGGGAGAGTCCCTTTCTTGATCTCCAGTGTTCTTTAAGTATTTATTTCAAGTCTCTTAAAATATACTTATTTGACTGAAATAATGCAATTTCATGTTCTAAAATAAGGTTACTACCTTATTTTAAAAGGTAGTAATATATTGTTGGAGAAAATTTCCAGTGCCTGGTCTGTGTTTAAAGTTTAAATAAGGGAAAAAAATCTGAATCTATCAAGCTACAAGGAAATAAGGAATAAAACAACTCCAACAGGCTAAGAATAAAAACTCGGGTCATTCTACGGGATAATTTGGTGATTTAAAAAAAAAGTTCAAATTTTAGTTAATAGAATACCTTAGAAAACAGTATGGTTTGAATGTGTCCCAGAAAAAGCATGTGTTGGGAACTTAATTCTTAATGCAAGTGTTGGAAGGTGTACCCCAATGGGAGGTGTTTAGGTGAGAGGCTCTACTAATCCATGAATGGATTAATGCCTATTATGAAAGTGCTTCAGGCTGTGAATTCAATTTCTTGCTCTCTCGCCAAGTGATGCCTTCTGCCATGGGATGATACAGCAAGAAGGCCCTCACCAGATTCCAGCCCCTCAGTCTTGGACTTTCTAGCATCCAGAAACGTAACAAATAAATCCCTGTTCTTTATAAATTATTCAGTCTCAGGTATTCCATTATAGGAGCACAAAACGGACTAAGACGGTACCCGTATTAATTTTAAAAAGGGAAAAAGTGCAGTGTGGAGGCAAGCCAATACACAAACACATGAGGATCACTGGAAAGTGGAAGTCTGATTCTAAATATAATTTGCTTTTTCACACAAACGTACTATCCCAAGAGTAGGAAATAGAAAGGTAGCCCTCATTTTTCTTCTAGAGAGAAAAGAAAAGAAAAATGCTACTTCCGAAGTTTCTACATGTAAGAAAACAAGATGCTCCATGGTAATAAAAGTGTGCTGGCAAGAGAAGAGAATCTGTGACAGGTACAATGCTGGAGAGGGTAGATTAAAAGAATGAACACTACACTGGATCTTCAAAAGATGACTGTGACTTTCCTAAAACGCCTGCCACGTGACCCCATTCTCCTGGCAGGCAATGGCTCGATATGTTTGATAGCTTAAAGTAAGTGGAACAAGATGGGTCTTTTCCTCAAAGTCACCAGCTGTCATGTTCCTCCCCAAGGGTTCTTCACCATCTGCCCTCCCAAGAGATGCTTAATTTGGCTCGCATCAAGATATAAAATTATTTCTAAAATAATTCCCAAACGTGAAAATTAAACCAAGGCAGTTGGGTAGACACAGAGCTAAAAGTTTAACTACAGAGACCGTAACGCTAATGAGGAAGAGAGGAAAGGAGAATCACCCATGCACCTAAAAGGTAAAGACAGAGGGAAGACACTGACTCCCAGGGATTTTGGCCAGAATAGCGCATTAAGCACAGCTTTTTATTCTGTATTTTTTGATACTTTGACACCTTAAGGCCTTGCTGACACTGAAGAGACTGCCCCTTCCAAGAGTATCTAATTCTTAGGGATAGTAAACGACTCACCTTTCATGTGGAAACCAACCAATCCAGAGCCCACACCCTCAACCACTGCCTTTATCCAGCTCTTACTCTCTAGGGCCACTATTTCCCTGCTCTAATCACCCCAGGGCCAGGAGAACAACCCCTGTGCCCCAGAGCCCAGAGAAATATTTAAATAGCCAGTCCTAAGCCTGTCACTCTGTCTCTCCCATACCTTCCTGTGGAAACCATGATGAAGGCTCTTGCCCACATTTGCTGCATGTTCCCGTTGCCCTCCCGCTTCGTGGCATGGCAGGCCCCGCCTCTTGGGATCTGTCTTTTCAATGGCAATCGTCTCCTGAACTGTTGGCCTTGCCATACCTGAGCAATAAAACCTGTATTTTACAATAGATCTCTGGAAAGAACTCAGAACCCTGACACCTTGTTTTCTATTTGGCTCACTGTACAAGCTGAATGATAAAATACTTGTTTAGCTGAAATAATTCCAAACATATTATGACATATTAGGGAATCCTGTACCCATTTCCTCCTCCCCAGCAGCCCTAGGCAGCCACTAATGACATCCTATCTTTCTGCATTTACCTATTCTGGACATTTTATGTAAATGGAATCGTACAGCATGTGGCCTTTTGTGACTGGCTTCATTCACTTGGCACAATGTTTTCAAGCTTCACCCATGTACATGCATCAGTATTTTCTTTTTATTGATACATAATATTCCATTGTATGGACATACCATATATTGTTTACCCACTCATCAGCTGACAGACATTTAGGTGGTTTCTACTTTTTGTCTATTACAAATAATGCTGCTGTGGACAACAATGTCCAGGTTTTTGTGTGGACATGTTTTCAATTTTCTTGAGTTATACAAACTTGGAGTAGAACTGCTGGGTCATATGGTAACCAAATGTTCTTTTAAAAAAAAGATTGAGAGATACTGAATACCCCTCTGCATGATAATTAGTTTCTATAAATTTTCCTTTCATGGGAGGCTGGAAATAGACAACAAAAACCTAAGCTCCGAATGACAACTCCTGCGATGGCTGGCGAGATGACTGCCTTGTGGCAGAAAAAGACGGGAATAACATTCTGAGCTAGTCGCTAGGCAGCCTTTTTACCAACATGTCTTTGTTCCCTTGCCTTTAGTAACAATCATGACAACAGCTAACATTTATTGAACTATTATTCAATGTTAGCTTACTCTTTGTCAATGCTAGCTATTACTACGATTCTTATCATCTTATTATAGAAAGGAACTGAAATTCATTAGGTAACAAAGCATAAAGGTCATGTGGACAGATAATAAAAAAAAAATAATGGCCTGGATGTTCCAGGGAGAGCTCTTACATTTGAGATAAATCCCAGACTAACTGTCATTTCCAGGAAGTGAAGGAAGGGACCAAGGACTGACTGCAGTGAAAAAGAACTATGTAGCTAACTCGTGTACTCTTCCCATAGATATTTTAGACACAGGTCTCACAACCTTGTCTACGTATTTTTTTTAACCTAGAAAGATAAAAAATGGTGACGTAAAGAGGATTAAGAGGAGAATTGTCAGGAAATGTACATTCCCTTATACGGAATCCTGGCAGTGTTGATTAAACCAAGTTAGATTTCATTGCTTTGGTAAGCAAGTATCCTACCTTTCTAATATGTATGTGATAATTTTTATGAATTTTTCTTATGTTACTCACTAAGAAAAGGTAGCGTTCTTGAGCTGATGTGTTCCGAGCAGCTAGTTTGAGGATCTGTCCTTCTTTTATTAGTTCATTTGAAGGGTTTACAATGTCTTCTTCTTCTCCCAACATTTCATAAATCTCTAAGAGTTTCTTTAGGTTCTCCTAGGAAATTAAAACAAAACACAGCAAGATCAAATATAAGAAGGTTTCAATTTGGTGGCTTTAATAATATTATGACCTTAACTTAAATCTATACAATTCAGAAGGTTTTAAGAGTAAGCATATATTTTCGTATAAAATGCATCAACAAGTTATCAACAAGTTGAAACCTCTCAGAGAAGAGGGGAGAGGATTATTCTAGATAACACTAAACGTTTTATGAACATTCTTTTTTGTTTACCTATTTCAATTTACTTTGGTCCAAACCTACAGATAGTATTGGGCTTTATTTTTGACAACTGTCTAACCAGAAGGTTCCTATCTCCTCTGAAAACCACTTACCATTTTTCTTATTGCACTATTAGAATGGCTTGCTGCTGTAGATATAATTTCAAGTGACTCTAAATGGGAAAAAAAGAAAAGTAAATAAATATACCTTGTCCTTCCTGTGCTACTATATAGCTCAATAACTTAACACACTAAAGTAAGAAACTTGAGACCAAAGACACTACACAAAAGTAACCGCAATTAACATTTACAAACTGGATACTTTCAAAAGTTCATTTGTAAGCAGATTACTTGGAACTTAAACGGTATTTCCTTATAAAAAGTCACAGGCTTATCTAGTCCATAATGTACACTAATTTGATCCAAGGTACTTTGCCAGACACTTCCATAAAAATACCAATTCTCACACATCCGTAAATGGCATATCAGCTCCACTTGGCAGATGAAAGAAACGGAGAAGTAATTTGATTTGGCTCAGGTCACACAGCCATGATACTGTGGGGCCAGATTTAACCCCAGGTCTTCTGATTCAAAGGTCTAAAACAAGTTAGCTACAGTAAGTATTTTACTAGTCTTATGAGCAAATTAACCACTCAACCGACTTTCTTTAGGAAAATGCACTCAGTTCTAGCCCAGGTCAAGGAATCTTCTGAAGCCAGTGTTGGAGGGTTTTGTTGCTGGGGCAGGTGGTGGTGAGACACGGGAATGGGAACCCTTTGCTATGGACATCACAGGAGCTCCGGGAGCTGCTGGTGAAGAGCTACGGAAGCCGAGGCCTTCTACTGGACCAACCCCAGGGAGTACCTCTCAGTCCTAAGCAGGTCTTGTTTTCTTCCTTTATTTTTTGTCTTGTGCGTACTGGCCTGCTTAATTCTGTTACCACAAAAACCTCATCACTTTTGCACTACATTTCGTCTTCTTTGCACTGCCGAACAGAATGCACTTTTGTTGCTTTCCCCCCTACTTTTAGGGCACTAAAAGCCCTTCTGTGATTTCCTTAGAATTTTAGCATAAGTAGCAATGGGAAATCAAAACGAGCAATAAAATACCCTACAATGTCACCAACTTTCTCATTTTTGACATAGGCATCTTGAGGGAAGACCAAGTCTTTGAGTACAGAAAACACTGAATTTTAATTTACATTTTAGAGAATTATTCTGATTTGAACAATTCTGTGCACTTGATACAGGATCCAGGATATACAAAGACAAAATAAGATGGCTGGGGCCATGCTCAAGGGATGAGTCGGAATAAGAGCAGTGGTGTTTCCCACCTCCACGGCCACCAGCACTCAGGCCAGCTGGGTGGAAAGGCTGAGTTCCTAGGAAGTGGTAGCCTAGGGGAAGATGGCAAGTCAGGTTCATTCTCAGCTGTAGAAGGAGAAAGGGAAGAGGAGAAGTTTCTGTGGTCACAGAGTCACTGGATGGTGGAAAAAACATATCAGACACCTTGTGTTCAAGCAAAGACTCAGGTTCCAAGACCAAAGATTATGTTTGGTGTTCCTCAACTCTCAACAAGATTCACTTATAATAGAAGGCAAGAAATTATAAGGGAAAGTAGCAATGTTTTAAGACTATATGCCAGTATTGTTACTACTTGTTGAATATCAAGCCACTTCTTTTTTAAAAAATTTGTTTGTAGAAACAGGGGTCTCATTGTGTAACCCAGGCTGGTTTCAAAGTTCTGGGCTCAAGCAATCCTCCCACCTTGGCGTCTCAGAGTGCTGGGATTACAGGTGTGAGCCACCGCGCCCTGCCACAAGCCATTTCTATTTCTTAAAATTTCATTCATCCCTTTACATTACAGTCAATTGATTTTTAAAAGTGCACGAGAAAGCTAAAATATTGACACTTGTAAACATAAAAAAAAAACCCTTTCATTATAATAAAATTAGAAAATAAAAGACATTTAACAGAATTGTAATGAAGTTTTCTTGGAGAAAATGTTATCAAACAGTAAAAAGCATCTGTCTTGGGTAGGTGGAGCCAACTTTATTTAGGTTATTTTTACACAGTAAATGTCACCTTCACTTTCTTGGTGTGCATCAACTATCCAATTAAACTGCAGCACTTATAATTCTGAATGGCTGTATTCTTCCTGTGAGAAGGTAAATTGTGTTTTGCTATTCCAGATGTCTCTAAGACTATAGTTTTATATTTTAGAGCTAGTAATTAAAGTGAAACCAACATGAGAAATGTGATTTGCATTGCTCTAAACTTGCGATTTTGGTTCGAAAGTGACTTGACTAACTGAGGTGCGGATAACAATTTCCAGTGAGATTATTTTTTGACAGCGATATTTGGCTAAAGTAGCCATAAGAGACATGTTGCTTTGGAATCACAAGGCTACTGATTATCCAGTAATGGGGGGTGGCTGGGGAGGAAGCATTTACTTTTAGCATCGTTCCAGTCTGGGGAGTCGGACGGCAATTTCCTTAGGTAGTCCTTCAGGAGCATTTCATACCGGGGAATCCGCTGAACAGGTTCTAGCATGTGATGCTGCAAAGTTAAGCTCCCACAGATTTTCTGTTTCTGTAATGAGAAAGGTTTTTAAATATTTAAAAAACAGGTCAGTCTAAAAACTCACTCTAATACAGAACTTTCGTTAAGGGCAATATTTTCAACAAAATATAGTTAAGCATCACCCACATTAGACATATCCGGTATTCTTTTAAAAATGCAGATTTCTGAACCCCACACAAAGGGTGTGATTGAAATCACAATCTTTGGGGAAAGAGCTTGAGAATATGCTTTTAAAAACTCCCCATATTCTTGTAACATTAAAGAAAATTCCCGATTGCTGGCAATCATTTCAATTAGTCACTATAAGGGTTTGTGAAGTCACATTATTAAATCACTCTACAGAGATTTTCAAAAGATGTGCCTGTTTAATGAGGTTCACTGAGCAAATCTGTATTAAATGACTTTGGATTCAGCAGAAAGTTTTCATAATAAGGCTGTCATAAATGTCATTTCCTTTGAATTTAAGAAAGACTTCATACAGAAAAATGACAAGATCTGGGCATCCTGTTATCTATCAGGAAACTGTCATTTTTCATTATTAGGTCAAGGCATTCTTTTTCATTAGAAACCAAACTCTGTAAATAGAACTCCATTTCTTGGGGCAATATTAAGTCTATATCACTTGCTTTCGGTAAGCTGTTAACATAAGAGAAGAAAAATAAGATATGTTCTTGTTCATATTAAACAAAGCAGAAATCACATTAAAATATTTACAGAACTCATGTCATGATCAAGGCACTGCGGAGTATAAAAGTTATATTAAGACATGGTGTTTGCATTTAAAGCAAACAAGTAACTAAAGGCTTCACAGAGAAGGGAACATTTAATACAACATCTGATGAGTGCAGGCTTGGTGGGAAGGGAAGTGAGAATGACTAGGAAGCAAGTCCAGAAAGACAAACCTGACAGAATAGGCCCAAGGCAATGGAGCATGAAACATGTTCAATAAAAAGGGGAGGTTGAGTGTTCTTGGCAAATAGGGTAGGTGTAGGGAAACAGTGGATGAGGCAGAAGAGGTAAGACAAAGTAATGTCAAGAATCTTTAGAGCCCGAGTTTAGATTTGCTTCATCTAGTACTGCAGGTTTTTGTGCAAGGGAGTGACATCGTTAGATCTGAAGCTCTATTAGATTAACCTACTGCATTGTGGCTTTAGGGGGATTTGAGGAAAATAGCTTGGAAGTTATCAATATTATTGTAGACTAGTATTAATAAGAAAGTAATAAGCACCTGAAACTGGCATGGACACTGAGGGAATAATAGTTTTCCTTAATAAAGTGTAAGATAAATAATTTTAAAAGTTTAATTATCTCATTTGATTTTCCCCAACAAACCTAATATATATCGAGGAAAATACTACTGATTCCAAAATTTCTACATGAAGAAACTGTGGCTCAGAGAAATTAGGAGCGAGTTCTAAGGTCAAGCGACTATAAGTAGCAGATTAGAATTCTAAACTAGGTTAGCTGATTCCCAACTGACCACTCTTTTTACAGTACATGTCACTTTCTTATAATATGGAGAAGATAGACACTGCAGAGACAGAATTTAGAATTTGATAAAATAACTACCTCCATCGCCACCATGATTTAGTGAGCACTTACTATGCAGCAAGCACTATGCTAAGCACCTTGAATACATTATCTCACAGAAAAATGAATTCATACAGAGAATGAAGAAAAGTAACAAATCAAGCTCTGGTGAATGAGAGAATAATGGTGCCATCTAATAAATCGCATATCAGAATTATTACGTACTCTGTGCAAGGCACAAAAATTCGCATGATAAATGCTTGGGAGCTAAAGATAGGAATAAAACATGTTGACTTTGTTTTGATGACAAGATGTTCATACAGAATTGTGTAAATAGCACTTGGCCATTTTTAACTGCGGTTTGGGGATAAAGGACTAGAATAGAAACATTGACCCTAGAGGCATCTGTCTGGCATGATGGTTAAAGGTGTGGGGAAATAGGATATCACTGAGGGTATGAAGAGAAAGAAGACCGTGGAAGACAAACCTTGTCCTCTCCCCAAATTTTAGTATTGGCAAAAAGGGCTATGAAAGAAGGAGCCAGTGTTCAGAAAGGTACTTGAGTGCTTAATCACGATGGAAAAGAATGTTAACAAAGGGAGTAAAGGGGATGGGGCAGAACTTCCGGCGATGGCCAAGTGAGGAGACCAGCAATGCCCCCCCCCCGCCATGAAAAGTGACTATAAAGCTGGATAAAATTGACAAAACAACCATTTCAGCATTTTAGAAATTGATCAAAGGCATCAACAATCTGAAATATGTTTAAGCTTTAAAAACTGGTGAACTTTGGACAAGAACAGTGAGATTCTGTGGCATTCTAGCCCAGGGCTGCTCCTTTCCTTCCCCAGCTCAGATGAAGGCTCTGCGAGGCAGGTGCAGGCTGTGAGGACTGGCAGCTTCTCTGCTGAGGCTGAAACGGGCTCATTCGATTTGCAGTGCTGGGCAATGGGCACACCCAGCCACGTCATCAGTAGAAGGGAAGATCTCTGAGGTGGGTGAGTGGGGAAAGATGCTCTGCTAGCCCTGTGGTCATGGGAGGGATAATCATATTACTGGCTAAAGCTGTGTGAATGATCGGCTGAGAGCAGAGAGGGCCCAAGCCAGTACTCTCTCCTGGCCTGCCCTGAGGCTGTGCACATGCGGATAGGAGATGTGAAAGGGCTGGCCCAGCGGACCTGGGCAATCCCTAGAAAGCCAGGTTCACAAATAAACACATTAAAAAAAAAAAAAATTAAGAGGAGACATCAGTGACTGTACACCAGAGGAGAGAGAGATTTTACAGATTTAGTCTAAGCAAGTAACTAAACAAAGAAACAAAGTAATCACAGCCACTTTCAGTGGGGAAATCAGAATCCGGAGTTGCTATAATAGACTCTAAAATGTAAAATATTCAGCAAAAAATTATGAAGTGGCCGGGCGCGGTGGCTCACGCCTGTAATCCTAGCACTCTGGGAGGCCGAGGCGGGCGGATTGTCCTGAGCTCAGGAGTTCGAGACCAGCCTGAGCAAGAGCGAGACCCCGTCTCTACCAAAAATAGAAAGAAATTAATTGGACAGCTAAAAATATATATAGAAAAAAAAAAATTAGCCGGGCATGGTGGCGCATGCC
>RJWJ010038724.1:0-14832 GCA_004363605.1 Indri indri
GTTAGAGAGATGGCGCTGATAGACCTGCTCACGGCGGGGTTGCCACAAACCTTCACTCTGTAAAAAAACATAATGTCTGCCAAGCGCGATAAAACCAGGCATGCCTGCACTGGGAAGCTATCAAACTCACCATAGGGATAGGGTTTTCCAAAATTCTAACTTTTGCCTGAAAACTCAATTTTGTCACTTGCAACAAATACGTGCAGTTACTTCCTTTGTAGTAAGAGACTCAGTGCAGTTTTCAGACCAAAACACCCTTATTGTCTGCAAAGTGCAATAAAACAGGATATGCCTGTATGTGAAGGACTCTGAAACTGCATCATTAAGAAAACAGTTCAAATAGAATCTACAGGAAAGATAAGAGGAAACACTTCACCGAAGGGGATATACAGATGGCAGATACAGGCATGAGGAACTGTTCAGTACTGTTGGCTATTCTAGGGGAAACACAGATAACGTCATGATGAGATTTCACTGCACACCTAGCGCATGGCTAAGATACAGAACTGCGACAATAGCCTGTGATGGTGGAGATGTGGACGAGCCACATCCCTTTGCGTTGCTGGTGGGCATGTACAGTAGTACAGGCACCGTGCAAAGCAGTTTGGCAGGTTCTCGTAGAACTAAACTTGCATCTACAGAATAAACTCCTGGGGGTTTATTCCAGAGAAATGAAAACTGTGTTCACACAAAAACCTATTCACAAATGTTCACAGTAGGTTTATTTGAAATAGCCCCATACTGGAAATAACCCAGATGTTCTTGATGGATGACTAGTTAAACAAACCATGGCACGCTGTAGCGTGGAATACTACCCAGCAATAAAAATGACTGAACTACCCGTGCATACAGCAACCCACGTGAATCTCCAGAGAATTGTGCTGAGTGGAAAAAGCCACCCCAAAAGGTTACATACTGTGAGTCCATGTGTATGGCACTGTCGACATGAGACAGTGGCAGAAATGGGGAACAGACCAGTGGTCACCAGGGGTTGAGGAGGTGGTGGGGGTGGGAGGACTGTGGCTGTGGCTGACAATGACAGTGATCCTTGCCATGGTAGAAATGTGCTTTATCTTGACTGTGTTGATGTTGATATTCTGGTTGTCAGACTATAATTTTGCATAACATCCCCATGGGGGAAACTTGTTGAGGGAACATGGAGTATCTGTTATTTCTACAACTGCACGTGAATCTATAGTTATCTCAAAATCAAAAGTTTGATTTAAAAGTAGGGGTGTCATCATGCCATTCCTTTTTTCAGAACTCTCTGGAGTCTCCCTGTGTCCCTCATGGTGTAAGGCAAGGGCTTCTGAGCTTCCCTGACCTGGGTTCTCCCTGCCTCCCAGCCTCCCTTCCTGCCATCGGCCCCGAGTGCTTTGTTTAACCATGTCGGCAGCCTTGCCATCCCTCAGAGAGCAACACACAGTCCCCCTCTAATTCATTGTATTTCTTTTTATTTTGGTTTCAAAACATCGGGTTTGGAGACTAACAGTTCTTTAAGTTGAATTTATGGAGTGCCTACCAACTGCCCGGCCCTGTCGTGGGTGCTTGGGCAATGCCAGTGAGCAGATCAGAAATCCCTGCCCCCAAGGAGCCTTATGTGCTGTCAAGGGATAGACGCAGTGACCAGGAGGTGTGTTGGAGACATCACTCGCACATGGTATGAGAAGCAATAGAGGGTGAGGGAGGGCAGTGTACCTTCTCAAATGGGGGACAGAGCTGCCCTCAGGGAGAAGGGGACATCTGAGGAAAGACCTGGAGCAGGTGAGGGACTTAGACACCAGCATTTCAGGGGAGGGAGTGCTGAGAGCATGTGCCCAGGACAGTGAGGACAGGCTGGTGTTGCCGGAGCAGAGGGCAGGGAGGTAGAGGGCGCCTGGGAGCTGTCTGTAGCTGGAGGGGCATGAGCAGGACTTTAGGGCCTCATAGTCTGATGGCAGATTTGGCTTTTACTCTGTGGAAAATAGGGAGCCATTGTAGGGTTTTGAGTAGAGCAGTGACCTGAACACACCCAGGCTCTAAAGGGGTGACTCTAGCTGCTGTTTCCCATGAAGAGATCACTTCCTCAACCCAGGGAAGGTGATGGTGGTTTTCACCAGTGCAGTGGCCGTGGAGGTGTGTGATGGTTGGGTTCTGGGTAGGATTTGATGGCAGAGCTCCCATGGCTTGCTCACAAATGTGGATGTGTGGCATGAAAAGGGGAATTGTCAAGAGTGACTCGGCCTGAAGGCCTGGAAAGCCAGCTTCGCTGTTGTCATACCTGGAAGCCCTTGAGGTTGCAGTTTGGACGCTTCCTGTTGGAAATAGCAGGATGCTACGTGTGAGTTGGGTTTGGGAGAGAGGACTGCTGGAACGTGGAGATGAGGTTTGGGTGTGGTGTGCATTGTGAGGGGTGGATGGGGTTTCTCAGTGGGAGAACAGAGAGACACGAGGACCCAGGACTGAGACTGGGCCCTGCGATGTCAAGAGGTCAGAGGGAAGACATGCTTCCATGGGGGCGCCGGAGGAACGGCTGGTCAGCTGGAGAAAGGCCGAGGGGCACTGTCCGGGTGGTGGTGATGGCCACAAAAGATGACTCCAGGGGACATTGGCAGCAGCCCTGGGCAGTGTGGAGTCACTGGTGGCCAGGAGGACAGGTTTAGTTTGGGGTGGAGCAGAGCCCACCAGGAGTGAGGGAGTTGATGTAGTTTTCCTGCAGAGAAGAGTAAGGAAGCGTCGTGGGTTGGCAGGAAAAGTGGGACCTCAAGCAGGAATTTCTAAATGCGATACATGCAGCTTATGTTTGCTGTGGTCGGTGAGCCAGCTGCAACGGGAGGTTGCAGGGCCCATCCTCGTCCCACACCCCGACACAGGCGCCCTGAGAGGCTCCCAGGGAGTGCTCTCTGTAGCTGGGCAGGTGATTGGCTATGGGAAGGAGGTAGACATGGAGACATAAAACACTGTCTAAGTGAAGGGCAGTTGTATCTGAAGTAATTTGAAGATTGACAGGAAATTCATAAAGGGAATATGGAGTTCCATTTACAACAGCAAGAGATTGCCTTGTCCATAGCTTCCTGACCTCTGGAAGAACAGAAGTTGCTGCTGGCGGAGTTCCAAAACATGAAAATGTAAAATGGAATTGAATAATCTCTCCTAAATCAATTTTGTGAGCCAAATGACCTACAGAGTGATGTGATACAGCGCAGGTATAGGACACAGAGCGCCACTGTCTGCTGAGTGCATCCTGGCAATTGATCTCGAAGATAATCCAAATACCGGCTTTCTCTTGGCTTCTGGGAGCCTGTTCTCCAGTTAACCTCCACAGAGCCCATCTTAGGGAAGTGTGTCTCTTCTGGCTTTGGTGTGCTGATTCCAGAGTCCACCGTGAGGATCGCTTCGCTGGGTGTGAGGAGCTCTCTCAGGCCCAGCGGGAAGGCCCTTGCTGGCCCCTTCTCAGGAGCACTTGGTTGTTGCTGTCCGTGCAACCTGGGGCTGGGGTGTGACTACAGTCCTAGACTGCTTCCTCAGAGCATGGCTGCTTCACGTGTCTGATTTCCCTGTGATCAGCCAGCCAGGCTCTGTGGCGAACCATGGAGACTGGCTGTGCCGGCCACAGGGCCACGCAAGGGGTGCTGCTGTCTGTTTATCCTCGGCACCCCTTCAGCTCGAGGCTGCACCCTTGTGAGCAGGAGCCTCGGTGTGGGGTCACAGCAGGACGCAGACAGGAGATGTGGGCATAGTGGGTAAGTGACCACCGGGGCTGGGACACAGGCAGGGCCTCACCTGCTGAGGGGCCTTGCAGAGACTCCTGTTGTCTCCTTGTGTCCACTGGCCGCATGGTCCCTGCGCACGTGGGGACAGGAGCCCCTGCTGCTTGCTGGGGGCCTCGCAGTTAGTGGCTGTGTTTTTTCTTGAGGTCGTTGACAGCTTGAGAGTGTGCTTCCACCTGGCTTCACCTTTCAAGGCATTTCAGGGCTTTCCCGTCTGTGAGGTGGTAGGGGAGGTACCGCCAGTGTGGACTCGTGCTGGGCATGTCCGGGCCCTTGTGGTTGCCGTGAGCCAGGGTTTTGCAGATGTTTTCTGTAAAGGCCCAGGTATTAAATATTTTAGGATGTGGGTCACACATGGTCTCTTAAGTTCTTTTTTTCCCCTCAACCTTTTAAAATTGTGAAAACCATTTTTAGGTCATAGGCTGTACAAACAGGGTCTGTGAGCCATGACTTACTGACCCCGCTGGGAGCCCAGGAGGCAGAAACAAAATGCCGACGTGGCTGTGTGTTCCCTACCTCAGTCCGCCTAGGGTGAGGGAGGTGCAGGGTACGCCCAGTGTCGGGATACCATTCTCTTGTACATGCGCCTTTGTGTCACTGCGAAAATCTGTCTTGAAAAGGACCCTCCACCTGTCTTATAGACGTCCCCCATTCAGGACACGCAGTTGCCAAACGGTCATTTCCACCTTTACATTAGCAGTGTCATATTTTAGAAACACCTTCCCATTACAGCAGAAACTCCAGATGTAATGAACTTGAGCCCACCCTGCCTCTCCTGGAGCAGGTCCTCCACCTGACTGTCCTTTGGAGTCTCTTGGGACCACTGTGAAATAGCAGTGCACAGGTCCCCGAAACAGGAGAGTCAGAACCTCAGGGGGGCTGTCCTCACCATGCATCCAGGGGATCACCCCCTGCCCAGGCTCACAGCATCTGGCACCAGGTTCACTTACTGTGTGGGCACCTGGTCTGGCTGAGTTGTGGTGGTCGGAGCCTCTGATGCGTGGGTGTGTGGCAGGAGCCCGCTGGTGCTGCCAGGGCAGGCTGTCTCTCCCTTGCCCCTCTTCCCCATCCCACTCCATCCCCCTCCTCCCCACCTCTCTCTCTATTTCTCTCTCTCTCTGCCCCCCCGCCCCCGTATACTGTAAATGCTCTAGAAGAAGGAGAGGTTTTTGGCTTGATCAGCAAGTGCTGGTTCAATTAGCACAAATCCCAAATGGCAGTTTACGTTAAGACGCCCTGGCCAGGCGGAGGGCGGTGCTGAGGCAGAGCCACCGCAGCGCCCCTCTTTGGGATGCGCTCACTGCCTTCCAGATGCCAGGAGACACCAGCGAGTCCCTGCTCCCTTTCTGCTTCACGTTGATGCTGTTCTGCTTCCCAGTAGGACTTATCTAGGACTTGGGTGTCTGTTTATTAAAAAAGTCAATAATTATCTCTGCACCTTTGATCAGAGTTCAAGAAAGTGCTTAGAAGGGGTTGGTAAGAACATGACACAAAGCCTCCTGGCTGTGAGACCTGCCAGTGCCTGCTTTGTGTCTCTGGGCCCTCAAGGCCAGCCCTGCCAACTGAACGTGCCCACGTACTGCGGACAGCAGGGGCGGGGAAGGAAGAAGGCTTTCTGCTTCGGAACATTCCTGATAGAAACCTTGCAACTGGAATATGTTCTCCCTAGGCCAGTGCTTCCAAAACATCCTTGTGTGTGAGTCACCTGTTTTTCATTTTTTATTTTTTTTTTCTTTTTTCTTTTTTTTGGAAGAGTCACCTGGGTTTTTAAAATGCAGATTCTGATCCAGTAGGTGTGAGGCATGGGAAGCTGCATTTGCACTGAGCTCTCCTTCCACATTTGTGAGGCTCTGGGCCATTGGTCATGACCTTCCCCTGAGGCATAATCAGACTGATTCCAGAGGACAGTGGCCAAATATAGGTGGTATTATTAGGAGCATGGCATCCAAGTGATGGAGGTGGTCCTGCTTCCCTGTGTGCTGCCTGGCTGTTCTTAGGCCCCTGGGAGAGGGAGAGAGTGGGGCTGTTGCTGGCGTGTACAGGTGGGGGAAGTGTCAGGAGCTGTGCACTGAACCATCTGCTCGGCTGCGGAGCTGAACACTCAAGTGTCAACCTGTGACTGCCCACGCAGCCCTGGGAAGCTGGCCCTTGCCAGTGAAGACACTGAGATTTGGAGACATCAGGAAACTTGCTCAAGGTCATGCTACTGGTGTCAGGATTCAGCCCAGGCTTCTCTGATGGCAAAGCTCATGTCCGGCTTCATCAGTGAATAAAGCGACAGCGGGGTTGAGGAAGTTTTTTCCGAATGAGAGAGCCTAACTCAGTCCACTCTCCTTTTCCCTCTTCCTAGGGGTTACGCACACATACTGTTTGGAGGGCTGAAATTTGGAAAAAGATTTAGATTGGTTCCATGTTAAAGGAGCGTGCTTAGGAACACAGCGTCAGTGCAGCCCGTGTCCCCTGGGGCCGAAGGTGCTGTAGGAGGGGGCACCGCAGGAGGCCAGGAGGGAGTTTGCGTACAGGACAGCTAGGTTAGATGACTTCTAAAAATCCCATGCAATTCTAAGATTAAATTGCTTCTGGAGATTTTTGGGACCCTCCAGACCCCGCTGGTCTCTGCCTTCCTGAGCCCTTGAGGGACACTGTGTTAATGAAGAAGCCAGGGACAGCAACACCGCCATGTTTGCTGCTTGAGGTTTAGGATCCATAGAACTTTCGGAAGCTGAAGGGAGATCCTGCTAATATTCAGGAAACAAACTGAAAGGGATCACTTGTAAAACATAGTTTTATATAAGTAAAGTGAATGAGATAGAAAAAAAAAAACCAATGTCTCATTTAAATAGAAAAAGAAAAGCCAGCAACTGTAGCTTGGGAGGGCTGTTTAATACAGTAAGGGGTTAATCCCTTCAGTGGTTCAGAATACTTTTAGGGAATTAACGTCCAGGATCTAATGGCATATTGATGACTGTGATTCATGTGGGTTCCGTGAAAGCTTTTAGACCTTGGCTCTGTTTCAAGGGCACAGACTCAAGATGACTCCTGATCTTTTTCTGCGTAGGAAGAATCCTTTGTTCCCTGCGGGAGCATTTGCACTGTTCACAAAAACATCCACTTGTCCAGAAAGCCCTGCACGTGGCTGGGGGAGGCCACTGCTGGCCGGGCCCATGTGTGTGCACGTCCCTGGCTGTGTGCAGAGGCAAAGGGACCTCTGGCAGAAGCCAGCATGGGGAAAGAGACTGGCCCCTCACTTCAGTGCCTGGGAGACAGGATTTCAAGGACTGGCTTCCTTGCTTACTTGTCCAAAAGGAACTTTTGGACAAACCATGTGGTTTTTCTGGGCCTCAGTTTCTGCATCTGTAAAACAGAAACAATGGTCCCTATCTTGCCGAACTGGAGTGAGGAGAGCAGCAGTGTGTAGGAAGCACCCTGCACGCTGTACATTCTCAACAGAAGGGGCTGCCATTATAGCAGGGTACAGGATTCATGCCGTCTTCTGCAGCGTTTGGTGTCCTGGGCTGAATATTCAGTGTGAGAATTAAATATTTTTGAGGCAAAGCTGACTCTTTGTTCTACTTCAGTTATGACTGAGCACATCACATACCGTAGTCAGAGGGAAGACACTCTGCATCTTAGATGTGTTATGAGGATTAGGGTACCTTAAATGATAAAATCGTGAATATCTCCTATAAACTTGGACCTTCTAGGTTCTTCTTCTAAAGACACCTTCACCCCAACTCCTGCAATATCGACGCCTGAAGATTTGTGACAATTTTTCAGAATTTGACAAGGTGCTGTTTCCCACCATGAACAGACTAATGGTGACCTAGGTCTTTTTTTCTTTAATTGTTGTTTTCGCAAACAGTTTTCTATTTTAGAACAGTTTTAGATTTACAGAATTATTGTGAACATAGTGCAGAGAGAATCCTGGTATACCTCACACCCAGTTTGACATCTTACGTTAGTAAGGTGCGTGTGTCATAACTACTGGACCCGCATTAAGACAGTATGATTAACCACAGACCATACTTTAGATTTCCTTACTTTTCCATGAATCTTCTTTTCTGTCCCAGTATCCCATCCAGGATCCCACATGGCATTCAAATCATCATGTCTCGAGAAGCTTCTTTTGGCTGTGACAGTTTCTCAGACTTGCCTTGTTTTTGATGACCTTGACAGTTTTGAAGAGTACTGGGCAGGTATTTTGTAGAATGTCCCTCAGCTGGTGTCTCCTGGGGTCTGATGTTTTCTCATGACTGGACTGGGTTATGGGTTTTTGGAATGAAGACCACTGAAGTAAACTGCCATTGTTATCACATATCAAGGAAGCACACTATCAGTGTGACTCGAAACTGTGCCTGTTGGCCTTGATCACCTGGCTGAGGTGGTGGTTGTCAGATTTCTCCACTGTGAAGTGACTCTTTTTCCCCCTCTCTTTCCATACTGTACTGTTTGGAAGACAGTCACTTTGTGCAATGTACACTTAAGGTAGAGGGTTATGCTCCACCTTATTGAGAATGGAGTGTTCATATAAACCATTTGGAATTATCTTTGGAGATTTAACTTTTCTCGTATTCATTTTTTATTTATGTCAGTATGAACTTGTGGATATTTATTTTGTACTTTGGTTTATAGACCTGTGCTACATTTTTGTTCTTGTTGCTCAAATTGTGCCAGCTTTGGCCATTGGCAGCTCTTTCATGTGGCTCCTATGTCCCTTTGGTGTACCCCCATCATTGTATGTGTGTGTGTGGTTTTTTAAGAACCTCTTTCGTTTCTGGTACTACTGAAAGTGATGATGTTACGGCCTCATTTTGTGTATTTCCTGCCCTATCCTAGGATCAGCCATTACTCCAAGGAGTCCTGGTTTGTTTTATTGGAGAAAAGTTTAAGAAACAAGTATCTGGGTGTTGAATGTGCTTGTTGCTACTGGGGTTTTGTTGCTTTTAGACCATCTTAGTCGACAGAGCTAAGGACATATATGTGTGTGTACTTACCTGTGTATATACACATGTCTATAAATATTTCTGTATGTAATCGTCTGTATCTGTATTAAGCTAAACATCAGTTCACACTGACATTCCTAACTAATCCATTGTCACACGGATCATTCTAGCCCTCTCCCCTTGCTTGTCTGGGACCTCCCACTCCAACTTGAAAAGCCTGGCTCCCACCATCCACCACCATCCATTTACTAAATTGTTCATTTTCAGCATACATTTATAGCAGTATCAGAATTATTAACTTGCACTTCATGGGAAACGACGTTGTCAACTAGAGTGCAGTGCTCATGTGCATTTCCTTTTGCCTTCAGTCTTACAGACTCCACCCATTTTTAAAACTGCTAGAATCAGCACCTTATTCCTCGTCTCCTTTAGTAAGATTGTTGCATATTATTAGTTAGATTGTTTTGGCACATTTCACGTCTTGTCTTGGGATTGGACCTCCTAAATGACTTTTTAAAAGCTTACATACATTAGAGTTAATTTTTTGTGCTGTAAAGTTCCATGGTTTTTGACAACTACTTAATGTCTTGTAGTTACCATTAGAGTATCATGCAGAATAGTTCCACTACCCTAAAAATCCCTTGTGCTCCCACCTGTTCATCCCTCGCCTGAACCCCTGATAGCCACTGATCTCTTTACCATCTCTGTAGTTTTACCTTTTCCAGAATGTCATATAGTTGGATTCATACAGTGTAGAGCTTTTTTGGACTTATTTCTTTCACTTAACATATGCATTTAAGATGCACCTATGTCTTCATAACTTGATAGCTCATTTCTTTTTGTCGCTGAATAACATCCCATTGTATGAGTGTACCACGGTTTGTTCATCCAGTCACCTATTGAAGGATTCCTTGGTTGCTTCCAGTTTTTGGCAGGAATAAAGTTGCTCTGAACATTCGTGTACGGGTTTTTGTGTGGATATAAGTTTTTACTTCATTTGGGCAAGTACTAGAGAGCACAATTGCTGGATCGTATGGTAAAAATATGTCTAGTTTTCTAAGAAACTGCCAAACTATCTTCCAAAGTAGCTGTACTATTTTGCATTCCCACTAGCAATGAGTGAGAATTCTTCTTGCTCCACTTCCTTGCCAGCATTTGGAATTATATTTTCAGTTTTTTGGATTTTTACAATTCTAATAGGTGTGAGGTAGTATCTTATGTTAATTTGCAGTTTCCTAATTTTGCTGTGTTTTTTTATTTGGTGAGCCAGTTTTAAAAACTGACTCTCTCTCTTTCAGGTAAACTTTTTCTTTTCCAAATGATTTGTCTCTGAGTCTTCATTGACAACATAAACATTGTTTATATTGTTTTTGGGCAGCATCTTATTAGCATGAGCTGTTACACACAGTCTTAGTCCATTCGTGTTGCTGTAAAGGAATACTTGAGGCTGGGTAACCTGTAAAGAAAAAAGGCTTATTTGGCTCAGGGTTCTGCAGCGTGTACAAGAGGCATGGCGCCAGCGTCTGCTTCTGGCGAGGGCTTCGGGCTACTTCCATTCCCGGCAGAAGGCAGAGGGGACTTTGTGTGTGCCGAGATCACATGGTGAGAAAGGAGGCAAGGAGGGGAGGAAGGTGCCAGGCTCCTTTTAACAACCAGCCATAAGAGAACTCTCTCACTAACTGAAAGAGTGAGAACTCACCCTGTTCGTGAGGGTTCTGCCCCCATGACCTAGACACCTCCCACTAGGCCCCACCTCCAACACTGGGGACCAAATTTCAGCGTGAGCTTTGGAGGGTCAAATATCCAAACTATGGCATATACTAATTATGATTATACATTTTTAGTGAGGATTGCTCCTTCTATATAATTTACATTAAACTATTACCTTAGCCTTTGCAGTGCACTACCAGCTCATCTCCTAGGACCACATGGGAGTTTTGGGATAAATGTATTATCTAGACTTTAGGAAATGACTTCCAATGGGAATAAATTCTGACGTGCCACCACTGCTCGGAAGTTGTCTTGGCATCATATTGTCTTCCAGGTAAAGCGCAGCCAGCAACCCCCTGAGCTGCACGTTGACCTACCCCTTCTCCCTTTTCGTTGGTTTATGCTCCAGCTTCCCATCTGCCAGGATGTCCCTTCTGCAGACTGCATATGCCGTCCCGCCCACATGGCCTGACCAAACACCACCTTGTCCGTTCGTGCAGTTTTCTTTATCTGCCCAGGAGGAAGCAGTGTCTCCTTTTGAACGTGGTGGCTCACTGATGATTACCTTGGGAAGGCAGAAGGAGATGTCTACCTTACTTGCACCGCGGTTGTTCATGTACCCATCTCCTCTCTCTTAAAACGGTGCGGGCTCCCCAAAGTTGTGCCTGTACCCGCTGACGCCCTGCTCTGCCACTGTCGTGGCGCTGCAGGGAGCGCAGGACAGGCAGGACTCTTCTGAGCACCCACCATTCCAGTGCCTCTGGGTGCTAATGAGAATGACGTGAGGCTGTGCTGTGAGTGGTCCGCTCCAGCCAAGGGCTCTCCCGTGTGCACAGGTTACACCACCCTTTCCTCACTCGCAGGCCTTTCCTCAGCATCTCCTCCTTCACCTGCTTCAGTGGCTCCTTCCACAACTTTCCCTAAGGAGCCGGCTGTCGTCTCGGCTCTGCTTCTGATGTCTGTTTCCTTCATTTGCATGTGGTGTTTCCACTGTGGGCTTCAGGGAGGGGTCTGTGCCGGGACAGCGGGTGTGGGGCATGCACAGAGCCACCTACCTGGTCGCACTCCAGGTTGTGCTTCCTTTGCCTCGGTTTTGGGGATGGGAGAATGTGGACGTTTCATACCTCTGCCCTCTTGGTTTATCTTTTCTTCATAGGGCTGGCAGTCTCCACGCACCGTCCTGTTGTGTTGCCCTCGCCCTTTGTGTCTCCGCTGTCTTCAGCAGGACTGCCTGCACCTCTGCGACCCTCACTCCTTTGGAGGTCTCATCCGCTCTCAGTGTGGTGCCGGCTGTGCTCTGATTACTCCCACTCTGTGCATTCCCATTGGCTCTAGACTTGTTTGTCCCATGGCCTATTCGACATTTCCATTTGCAAGTCTAATGAGCCTTTCAGTCTTGTCCAGAATGAACTCTTGAGCTTTCCATAACAATTCTGTTTTCTAGTTGCTTAAGCCCAGAGCCTTGGAGCCACGTGGGATGCCACTTCTCTGAAACCCTTCGTCTAGTCCTCAGTGAAGTGCGTTTCAGGGCACCAGGCAAGCTCATGGAGACATGCAGCTCTTAAGACTGGATTTAGGATACCTTCCAAAATTCACTCAGGTGCTTTTAATGATGTCTGGGAGAAAGTTTGAAAATATGTATAGAAAAAATGGATTTTTAGGCAATTAACACAGCAAAATTGGTGTAGCTCTATTAATATCAAATTCATATAGAGACAAAAAGCTTTTTCTTATAAAATACAGTTTCCATATGATGATAAAAGAAAATAACTGTGGTAAAGATACTTATAATGAAACCTCAGAATACACAGAAAACTTGGCTGACTTACAAGGAAAAATTCATAAATCTGCAATCATATGGACTATTTTAATGTTCCTTCATCAGTAACTGATAGATCAAATATGTACACATAAATGAAAGCATAAAGATTTATTTTTTTTAAGACCGAGTCTTGCTGTGTTGCCCTGGCTACAGTGCAGTGGCATTATCATAGCTCACTGCAGCCTGAAATTCCTGGGCTCAAGCAATCCTCCTGCCTCAGCCTCCAAGTAGCTGGGACTATAGGCACATGCCACCACACCCAGCTAACTTTTTCTATTTTTAGTAGAGACGGGGTCTTGCTCTTGCTCAGGCTGGTCTCAGACTCCTGAGCTCAAGGGATTCTCCCACCTCAGCTTCCCAGAGTGCTTACAGGCGTGAGCCACCGTGCCCGGCCAGGACTTTAATAACACAAATATCAAGCTCTGTCTCTTGCTCATAAAAAAAAATACTGCAGCCAGTTAGAGAATACATATTCTCTTGAAATGTGAAACATTTTCAAAATCTAACCTTGTATTAGATTGGTCACAAAGTAAATCTGACATTTTTTTCAGACCATGTTTTCTGCCCAAAGTGTTAAGTCACAAATCAGTAATAAAAACACAGAGAAGGAAAGCTTACATATTTGACATTTAAAAAACACTAAAAATCATTCAAATTAAAGACGAAGTCAAATGGATGTATCTAGAATTGAATGATTCTAGCAGTGTAAATTGAGACTTGTAGAATGTGTACTACTTGGAGGCAAATTTCTATCTTAGAGTTATGAGTTTGAAAATAATAAAGACTGAAGATAGATCGACTAAGTGTCCAAGTTAAGAAGGTAGGAGAACAAAAGAAAGTAGAAGAAAGGAAATGGTAAAGGAAAGGACAGAAATTTGTGACATGGAAAGCAAAGAAAATTAGAATCAACAAAAAGTTGGTTGTAAGAAAAATAATTTTCAAACCCTTTGTAAGATTGATCAAGAAATAAAAAGAGAAGGCATAAATAAACAATATTAGCCATATCTTATTAATGATGTGGAGATTCAATATTTAAAGATGACATTTGTCATTTAAGTGCAAAACCAAATCCTGGTAGGGTTTCTCATGTTTTGAAAAGCTGATCCCAAAATGTACAACATAGCAAGTAAAGAACCAAAGTAATAAGTAGTTTTAAAAAAAAAATAAGAATGAGATTCGCCCTTTTGGATGTCAAAGCTTATCATAAAGGTATAAGGATTTGTAGCATTAACCCAAGGATTGACAAATATGCCAGTGAAACAGAGTTAAGGAACACACACACACACACACACACACACGCGCGCGCATATGCAGATTCATGATAGGGTCACGTGAACAAGTCCATAGGAAAGGTGGACTTCTCAGTAAATATTACTGGTATCTTCTACTCATATGGTAAAGATAAAATTAGACCCTACCAAATGCTTCATATATGAGACTGAATTCTGGGTGTGAAAGGCAAAGCTAAAACTCACAGCAGAAAGGCAAGAGACTATCATTAACATCTGGGCACAAGCAGGTCTCTTTAACTGGGCACAAAAAGCACAAACTGTAAGGAAATAGACCAGTTTATTTGCTTATGAAACAGAAAAAGTGTGTGATAGAAGGTATTTACAGAATTAAAAGACAAACTACGTAGAAGAGTATACATTTGAAAGTCATGTAACATGAAAAGGATTAATACTAAAGATCTAGAAAGAATAGCATACAATGAATAGAGGCTATAAAAAGGCAGTTCAATTGAAAGCATTCCCACTTAGAACTGGAACCAGACAAGGTTGCCCACTATCTCCACTTTTATTCAACATAGTGCTGGAAGTCCTGGCCACAGCAGTCAGGCAAGAGAGTGGAATTAAAGGCATACGAATGGGAACAGAAGAGATCAAACTCTCACTATTTGCTGATGACATGCTATATCTAGAAAACCCCGTGGATTCAACCAAGAGGCTCCTGGAATTGATAAATGAATTCAGTAAAGTCTCAGGATATAAAATCAATACACACAAATCAGAGGCTTTCGTATATGCCAATAGCAGTCATACCGAGAACCCAATCAAAGACTCAATTCCCTTCACAATAGCAACAAAGAAAATAAAGTATCTAGGAATATATTTAACTAAGGAGGTAAAAGACTTCTACAGGGAGAACTATGAAACATTGAGAAAGAAAATAGCAGAGGACGTAAACAGGTGGAAAACCATACCATGCTCGTGGGTCGGCAGAATCAATATTGTTAACATGTCTATACTACCCAAAGTGATCTACAGATTGAATGCAATCCCTAGTAAAATGCCAGCATCATTCTTCACAGATGTAGAAAAATTAATTTTACTTCGTATGGAACCAGAGAAGACCCCGTATAGCAAAAACAATTCTAGGCAATAAAAACAAAATGGGAGGTATCAACTTACCAGACTTCAAACTTTATTATAAGGCTGTAGTAATCAAAACAGCTTGGTACTGGCACAAAAATAGAGCCATTGACCAGTGGAACAGAACTGAGAACCCAGATATAAAACCATCCTCATACAGCCACCTAATCTTTGACAAAGCAGACAAAAACATACACTGGGGAAAAGAATCCTTATTCAATAAATGGTGCTGGGAA
>RJWJ010038725.1:0-14835 GCA_004363605.1 Indri indri
AGCCTAGTGATACCAGGGTAGTGCCTTCAAAAGTTTGGACCAGAGTGGTTTATCTACCTCCTCTTTCACCCCATTCACGAAGGAGGGATTCCCATCTTGTTGTGATGAGGAGGGCTGAACATTGGACAGATGAGATTGACATCAATTTATTAGTCACACATACTCAGAGTCCAGAACAGGAGGACACTGCCTACTATGCAAGGTCACCCAGGGTTTGCAGGAGAACTGAGTGAAAACACGGGCTGTTGGAAGCAGGCTCTGTAGTAGCAAGAGGGTGGAGTTTCCATAGGAAGGTATGATTAGCTTGATTGAATAATTTCACAGGCTGGCAGGGAACTGAGCTCCATTACTTGGAAATAAACTGTGCCTTGTTCCTGGTATAAGGAGGGTTGTTTGGTTAGGGAATCCTACCTGTGAGAGCAGAGAGGGAAGTAAATTTGCAGGTTAGCCATTTGAGGTCCTCTAGAGTTTACCAGATGTCAAACCAACACTTAACAGTGAATCCTAATTTCAGGCTTTATAACACAGCTATTAAAAAGTAATTCTTCCTTGGACTAATAATTGACTTCTGCAATGTCATAAGATACAAAATAAATATTCAGAACTCAATTATATTGTATTTCTCCATAATGGTAATGGACATGTGGACACCAAAATTAGAAATACACTGATAATCACTAATAAAAATGAAATACTTAGGTCTAAATCTAATAAAACATGTTCAGGATTTGTATGCTGAAAATTACATGGTGCTGATAAAATAAACCAAAGATCTAAATAAATGGAGAGATATATCATGATCATGGATTGGAAGAATAAACTTAGTAAAAATATATCAATTCTCCCTAAACTGACATAGAAATTTAATACAATTCCTATCAAAATCTCACTTACTTTATGCCAAAAATAATTTTAGTACATCATTACTTACATATAGGGGTAAGGAAATGAGTATGCTTTAAGAACATAAGATATACTAGGTGTTACTCTAGAATAGAATAAAATATTCCCTGATCATCTACTATATGCCAGGAAATTTCCTAGTACAACATTGCTAACACATAGAGGTAAGTAGCAAACATGCACTGAGTACCTACTAGATGCCAGAGACTATGCTAGCATAATATTACTCACAAACAGGGAAAGGAAATGAACCCTGTGAAGTAACTAGTACCATCAGGCAATATTCTAGTATAATATTCTAGTATAATATTTCTCCCTGTAGAAGAAAAGAAGTAACATGCACTGAGCTCCATTATATGCCTCATACTATTCTGGTACAAACCTACTCATACATATGGGAAGGAAGTGACCATGCATGAAGCACCTAGTATTATGTCAGTCACTATTCCAAAACAACTCATCACATGGACTAAAATCCTATCTGCCTGTAATTCTTCAAAATAACAGTGAAAGTTACTAACTTGGTATTTTTCACAAATAAAACATATCCTTATTTCATATCCTAACCTTGCATCCAATTTTTATGTCTGAAAGCCCTTTAGGATTCATAAATAGCCTTTGGTTTTTAAATTACATTTGTGTTTTAAATTCTGATATTCAGTTATGATTTAACCACATTTCTGAATTAACGTGGATCCTGAATGTTTACAATGAACTCCCTCTTTCAGCTTCTCCTTCCTTCTACTCTTCCTGTATTATTGTATTATTATTATTAACAGTATTTCTATGTTTTATAAATATTCTTGGGAGATTTATAATATAATATCATAATATAATATAATTTGATGACAATGTGATTTGTTGATTTCTTCTATTCCCTTCATCTTGAATAACATCACTGGATGTCTTTGCCTTCCCTTATTTCCTTACCTGTTTCTGACAAAACTCTTTCCTGTGAAGCAGCCCTGCCATGCCACCTTTGTTTAGCAGAAGCTAGATTCTCTCAACTATTTTCCTTTGGACCATTTGACTTTATTTTCTGTTCATTCAGATGGACATATGAATCCATCTTCTTTATCGCCCAGTTGAGTGTATTCCTATTTTTTTTTTTATTGTACCAGCGTACCTACAGCATTTATTTCAACAGATCATTAGGCTGCCCTTCCAGTTGAGTTAGTTCTCCTTTAATTCTGGCATAAATCAAGCAAAGTCCTTTAAAATACTGGATCCAGTTTGAAGAGGGTGAGACCTAGTTACAGCTGGTTTTACTCAGTCACAAGCAGTATGATCTACATAGAAATTTAAAACTGGTCAACAAGTTTTAGATTCATCTTGCAGTTTCAGCAACAGTTTGGACCAAAGAAAACTGATTTATATTATTGACTTGGTTCAAGTAGTTTTGATACATTAAAATAGTACTGTATGTATCCAAATTAATTTAAACTGATGAGAACAACTTTGGGTAAGCCAGAGCTGGTTTAAATTAGTCAGAACTTATGTGAACGTAATGAGCCATTTTTACAAAGCCCATAGGTGCATTTGTGTAAGGTTCTCCCAGCTGTAATAAGCCCAAATGATTAGAACTGATTTAAATTCTCAGGAAACGTTATCTTTACATTAGGACCATTATTTACTAAATAATATCGGTCTGTTGAGTTCTTTTTGGTTCTGGTAAATTACCCAAACTGATTTGAGCCTTGACAGAAGGAGTCCATTTTTATGTGTTTATTTAGCAAATCATCACAAAGTTCTCCTAAGCTTCTTGTTCCTTTGTGTTTGGTATATTTCCCCAAATAAATCTAATTTCTAGATTGATCTTGACATCTCTATCTATCAAATCTGAATTACAACAAACATTTCTTACTTTCATTCCAAATGAATTCTCTTGACCTGACCTGAAAGTTGCAATTTCTAAAGCTGATCTCATTGCCTTCAAAGTGAATCTTCCTGCCCTTTAAGGGGAAGGTGGCGAGGCAGACAGCTGATGATCGCTGAAGGAGTGCTGAGAAGAAATTGCGAGAATAATCACTTGGCATACATTATCTTATTCCGTCTCCTCAAAACCTCTACGAAGTGTCTGCGATGCTGCCTAGATTTCCAAGGAAATTATCATTTATAAAAGACATGCATCAGAGTTACTCTGTTTCTTTAGAAGCCACTTTATTTAGGTTTACACCCCCCAAAAGGGACCTCTGTCATACCCCTGTTCTAGGATACAGTTCTGTAGTTCTATGGCCATAGAAATCACTTTTTCCTTATAAATTTATATATCTTTAAATCACTTTATGAAAATATAGTTAACATATAAAAACCTATAGATACTCAACATATACAACTTGATTTGTTTGTAATGCATAATTATATGCCTTGTCTATGGCCCTGGGCAACCTGGTGCTCTCCTTCGTCCTCATGTTCATGCCCAGGAGCACCCTTATTCATGAGACTATTCTAGTCAGATATGTTACAGAGTAAAATGCCTAATCTTCACTCTCTAAAAATAGTTTAATTTGAGACTCCAAAGTAATGTCATTCTTTTTGATGACTTGGAGCTATGTTCTCCCACCTCTGTAGGAATGCATGGTTTTTCCTCCTCTACCACTAGATGTACTGAATGAAAGTGTTGACTCACCCTGCATGGGTCTCTGGATGTTGCTAAAGTCCTTCACTGGCAGATTTTACTTCCTTCCTGGGTTTTTTTTAAGGTCAAATTTCATGGTTCTTAACCTATTCTTGTAGAGATTCTTCAATGAGTAAACAACACAATTTGGCCTATTGGTTTAGAATATTTGCTTTGGAGTTAAACAGATTGAACTAAGTTCCAGCTTTATTACTTAACACCTACGTGATTTGGGCAGCTTATTTAACCTGTGTAAACTTTAGTTTATTCATCTGTAAATGCAAATAATTACAGGACCTTCTCTTTATGGTGGGTACAAGGATTAAACAAAAGTTCTTTATGTAAAGTGTTTCACCTTGTACCAAATAAGGGCCCAATAAATGTTAGCTACTATCACAGCTATACAGTTATGACTTTACCTATAATGACTTTATCTATTACTGTTGTTATTATATTATGTACAAACTCATCCCTCCCATTTGAGCAGTAACTCTTGTTATCCTGTCTTATTAAGGAAGAAGGCGATTCACACAAGTCAGGTAACTTACTGAAGGTCACACAACAGTAAATAATATCTCTGGCATCAGTATCCGCCTTTGAGTGGTCTAAAGCCAATGTACTTTCTCTCATTTTAACGCTGTCATTCCCACTCACTGATGTTCTCTGAGTCCATTTATTTCTTCTTATTTTCTTTCCCTTCTCTTTAACTTCTTTTTTTTTAATTTTTTTTTTTTTTTTTTTTTTTTTTTTTTTTTTTTTTTTTTTTTTTTTTTTTTTTAAACAGAGTCTTGCTCTGTCACCCTAGCTAGAGTGCTGTGGCATCAGCCTAGCTCACAGCAACCTCAAACTCCTGTGCTCAAGCTGTCCTCCTGCCTTAGCCTCCAAAGTAGCTGGGACTACAGGCACATGCCACCACACTCAGTTAATTTTTTCCATTTTTAGTAAAGATGGGGTCTCACTCTTGCTCCCGAGATCAAGTGCCTCGGCCTCCCAGAGTGCTAGGATTACAGGCGTGAGCCACCGTGTTGGGTCCCTCCTCTTTAACTTCTTACAGAAGGCAACCTGCTTTTGTCATACCTTTCTCAATTTTTCCTAATCCCTCACTGTCTTCCTGTTTGTGTTCCTCATCTTATTCCTAAGGTCTTTCATCCATTTATAACAAATGGCTGTGATCCACCCTACGCCAGCTATGATAAAGGGAAGTTACATTCAGAGATGGGCTTCTCCAATGGTCTATGTCTCTAACTGTGGACTTTCATTTTAACTGTTTCTTTCCCCTTCAGGTTCTGCATTAGTGGGCCACACCATATGCTCATGAGCTTTTGCACTCACTGGGCTACCCAGGAGCGTCACTGGAAATCCCTCCCTTGTTTCTTCATTTGAGGTGATCAGCTTTCTATATTCAGTATCTGCTATAAACCACTCCCTTCTCACCCCTCTCTGACAGTAATATGGTATCCGTTTGATGAAGATGATGGAGAGGAAAAGAACTCACGTTGTACAGATAGAAATAGAGGGTTCCAAAGTTTGGTACCATGTGTTTTTAAGTCACGTAGACAGAGCAATCATCCATTTACTCAGTCAACTAACATATACTGACCACTGGCTACATGTCAGATACACTGCTGGAATGGAAGTCTAATAATGCCCAGTCTTTCCACGTGTGTTTCAGTGAAGTATCCTGGGGTATGGAACACATGTCATAAGGGCTCTTGTTAAGTGAAGCAGAAGAAACATTGATGAAATAAGTGATATACTTGGAGAGATGGTGGCAGTCATAATGTTAGTAATGAGAAAAGACTAGCAATAAAGTAGGACAATCTTCAAGGCACAGGGGAGCTAGCCAGCTGTGCGTGACCTTGCTGCTCTAAAATGCCACTTACTGTAGAGGGCCTATAATATAACCTTGTAAAACCAGTAGTTTAGGAAGACATTTACCTGTAATGAGTATAGGGCTAAATTCCACTGGCATTGGAAGGTGCCAAGATGAAAACAGTGGTTGAAGTACAAATGAATGTGATGAATTTATTCAGTTATGAGATAAAGGAATTTCATTATTGGTTGTACACATCCAACAAGTTGTCTCGCTGACATGTCATATAACATCAGAGATATAGCTCAAGGGCCTACTTTGTACTTTTGATCTAGTATGAAGAGATGATAGATATGCTCTAATTTATAGAAGTGGTTTTAATTGCCATGTTGAAAATATTTTCCAAAGCCAGAAGATGAACAAATGTCTTCCACTGGATTTACTCAGGAAAAAGTGCCTGGAAAGCTGAATAACTAAAGTAGTTGCCCGAAGAAAAAATAAAAAATAAAATAAAAGCCTTCTTCCTACCAAAGGATACCCAAGGAAAGGAACAATTGAAACTAGAAAATATAAAGTCCTAATAAGCCAAAAGTCATGTCATGAGTCTAGCAGATGGTAGTGAGAAGAAATTCAGGAGCCTAGTGATAAGAAGTGACAGAGGGGAAAGAAACCACAGAGGGTTAAACTGAGGGTCAAAGAGTCACCCCTTAGAGGTAGCTGAACTCCCAATGACCTAGGACCAGGAAAGCATTTTCCAAAGGGGTGTTACATGGAACACTATTTCACAGGACTTAATTTAACAGTTGTAATTTAGCAAATGTTCTAGAATTCTGAAATTTATTCAAAATTTCAGAATTCTGAATTAAACAAAATTAAACACATACATATTTTTCCTCTAAGGAAAGCATCTCAGAGCCTTTAATATGCTAATATGCAATGTGTTTCTCCAAGAGGAAGGAAAAACGTGTTTCTCCAAGAGGAAGGAAAAACGTATTTCTCAAACATAACGATGAAAGGACATCTATTAGCATTTCCCAGAACTTGTATTTTGTAATGTTTGGGAGATGCTGATGTTTTATGATGGTTGATATTTGAACTTCAAAACTGCAAGCAGGTCAAGGCAAGGGCAAGAAGCTTTGGCCCACGGGATTCACACAGTTCAGTAGATATCAGCCATGTAGAATTTCTCTCAGAAAATGAGAGAAATCTTTCTGTACATGTTGTATTCACCAATAGATAAAACTGTAGAAACCTGGAAAGACCACGAGAAGAAAAATTAGGAACAACCTGACAAAGTTCTTGCTGTGGCCTGAGTTGATTTGGTTACATTACTTTCAAAAGCCCACAGTATGAATTAGAAAACTTATGCAATCCTCTCTGTTTGATCACATATTTATTTGAAAGGTACTTGGATCCACTGTGATGTACAGATTTTTCGTCAGTTAAAAATAGAGCAGGATATATGCCATTTACTTGTCTTCCACCATCTAGTTGGAGAAGATCTAATTGAAGAAGTATTAATAGATTTGCTTTATGCTGGGCCAGACATGTAGGCTAGAGAGGACACTATAGATTCAGAGTTACATCACTTTCTCTACCCATGACATGATGGTTTGTGAAGCACTTTTTAAATCACACACTGAATTCTAAGTATTGGAGATGTAAGATGCTGTCCTTTTCTTCTAGAGATTTAAAGGTTAATCAATTAAAACAATATCGTTTTGAAAAGACAGAGCCATGTATCTGGGAACAAAAACCAACAGTCTTGTTGGTATGAATGTTACATAGTTCTGCAATTGATCCACAGCTGTCTTGTAGATTGTGCCTTAACAGATATTTAGCTTCAGCAGTCGCCTACTTTAGTGTTTACATAATTAGAATGCTTTGTAGAATTCACTAGTGAATTGATTAACTGAGAAATTAATTAACCAATTAACAATAATAATAGGTAACATTTATAAATCATTAACTATGTATCAGATAATGTGCTGTTTTAACTGCCTTATATTATTTAATTTTAATATCAACATTATAACTCAGGATTATTATTATTTTCATTTTCAATAAGGGGAAAACAAACATTAAAGAGATAAGTAACTTGCCCAAAGTCACACAGCTAGAAAGTTGCAAAGCTGAGATTTGATTCTTTGCATTATGAATCCAAATCCCAAGCTATTAATCATTAAATTATCCACTGACACCAATAAGCCTCAATTATCTAACTACTGATAATTTCATACTCACTTACTGATAATTTGGGTTGATAGGATTGCTAGTAGACAAAACAAAATTCCCCCTTTTTACCAGAACCTCCAGCATTTCATTCAACATTTTAAGAAAATGCTGGGCTTTGTTCTTAAGTAGAAATAGATTCCATTAATTACACTTATCAGTAGGCTTAAGATGACACATTATCAAATGTACCACTAACAGTGATTACATAGAAACTTAATCAGCCAAAATTCCATAAAACAGCCAACTAAAAAGCTTCTATCATTTGCCCAAAACTCTTGTTTTTATTTTGTGTTTTGCCTCCTATTTTAGGCCTCTTGAATCCTGTGAGTCATCCTAAGCCTTGAACAAGTCCAGCCTTGCTGTCCCTCTCTGCCCTCATTTTCACTCTCTCTGTTCGGCAGAGCTTTCGTTCATATCCTCAGAGTCTTAGCTGTTCCCTAGCAAAGCCCCAGGCAGAGTAAAAGCTTTTCAACCGAACACACTTAAAAATTAAGACGCTGTCCTGTGGCATGCCTCCACTCCTCCCATAGTTCCATAAAGAACAGACAGCTTCGCATTTTAGAACTTCATATGTGATAGAACCTGCAACTGAGCTGTGTATACCAGTGATATATTTCCTATGATATTCCAAAAACTAATTTGGTTCCAAGCTTCCCCCTTCAGTGGATGCTGCTTCCTGGTAGATGGGGGTGGTGGCATTTACCGCTTCGTAAAAGAAGGTGAGCATCATTGGTTGAGAACTGTCTGAGTTGTGTCAAAAGATTGAACAAAGTTATAAGGAGAAATATTTTGCTAGATTAAAAAAAATCACATATTTGAAAATCTCTGTTACTTTGGTATCTCACCTACTGACTAATAGAATCTCCATCTGGCCCTTAACATTCTACAACTTAAGCTCCCACTGTGTTTTTCCTTCCTTGTGAGTGCCTTAATATATGTTCTTGCTCTTATATCCACTTATTCAGCTTTGAGGCCACATAAGGATTGATAATCTGTTTCTTGACAACAATAACTATTCAATAATTATTTGTTCAAAAGTTTTTGAATCTTTACCACCTTTCTCAAACCACTTGCCTCTTGCCAGCTATTTGTCTACTCTGGGCTCTCACTGGTTACTTTATTCTACCCTTTCAGTGATTTGCTCTATTGCTCCCAAATTTCACCTTGTCATTTCTCTGCTCACAGTCCTAAGCCATGGAATAAGGCTGTTGAAGACTTTATCACAACCAACAATAGCTGATCTGATAGACCATAAACGTAACCTCAGCCGTCTCAATGTGACCTAGCACAAGACCCAGGATGTGGTCACAGCAAGGCTGGATGTGTCTGTGCAGGCAAGGATTGGTCCTTGAATCTTTGGGTCCACCGCTCCTGCCCAGCTGTTGCACTGTATCCTCTTCTGTTCACTTCACAGTTACAGCCACACATTCTACAGTTTGAGAATTTCAAGTATGTTTTCTAAACAAGTTCAGGGAATGACAGGAATGCTTGGCAAATTTCCAGTTAGGAAAGTATGTGGACTGGAGAGAATGAATGTTCATTACTTGAAGTATACGATAATTGTTTTTGAGTTATCTTAAATCACCACCACCAACAACAACACTGTTTTCCCAAGACAACGCTGTAAAATGAAGTAAACAGAAGAGGAAAACATCCGGAGAGTACATTTTAATCATCAGGTGAATTACATCAGGACAGCCTACTTTAAAGAACTAAAGCCAAATAAAACAGCACAACAAGCTTTAATAATTCTAATGAGACTTTAGAATTACCCGTTTTCTCAAAGACTGATAGAATAAATATTTTCTGCATTAAAAAAGAGCAACTTTTTAACTCTGTAGAAGTCATACTGCCTTAAGTTCACAAACCTATCAATGACAACTTGATTTCTTTTATTTCTTTTCATTATGACCTGGTTACATATATAGATACACATACACACACACGCACACACACAAATACACACTCGTATATATAAGTTCTGAATGTGAGGAGAAAGAATAATACATGTGTTGATTGTTTTCACCTCTGAAATAAGTGAACCAATGAATTGTCTAACTTTTCTGAAAAGGTCTTTAAATGCGGTGCAAGTAAATCTTCCTCTCCCTATAGTCTCTCATCATTCCTCATTTTATCTTGGGTTATTTCAATCCTTTTTTCTGATATCAGCATGCGGTGTAGCTACATCAATGAATAATTCACATCACAAAGAGGGAAATGATTTTGCTTTAAATGATAGTAAGCCCGAGGTTAGAAAAACCCAAGCCCAATGTTGGAGAATCCTCAAAAATAGTATCTCAATAACAGCCAGTATCAGAGGACTGACAAAGACCCTAGGCCTGAAATTAAGAATATATTCAAAACACAGCAAGGTTTCTCTGAAGACTCCCCCGAGATTTCCCAAACCTCACTGCTTCCTACTTCACTAAATTTCTGCAGAAGTTATCAGTCTGCTGAAACACTGATTATTCTGATTCTAGTCTCTGTTTCAAGGTTAGTATGTGTGTGTACTATCAATTTTTCCAACAGAATTTTAATCACTTTGAGAGAAGGAATCATATCTTACACTAAAAGCATGTTTTTAAATCAATAAGGACTGAAATTCATATCCTCACCAATTATTAAATTCTTTTCCCACTTCATCCACTTGCAACCCCTCAAGCCCCCTGTTTTACTCACATTTGTGTGTAAATGGGGGTGGGGGAACAGGGGTGCAGCCTGATTAGTCTAGTTTCAGTGGTAACATTTATTATTTTATTTGTACTCTCTTGGGGTAAAGTTGCTCCAAAATAAAATGTTGACAGTCTACATGGATTCTACAGTCATAAAAATATTTGCTTTTATATTTTTTCTGGTTTTTTTTTTTTTTGAAACACTGTTATGAGCACACTGTATTTTCTCAATAAACCCTTGTTGAAAGTGAGCTTTCACTACATTGATTGATCTACACTTAGGAGAACAAAGAGTTCTTAGTACCCCCTGAAATGGAAATCTTCCATCCTTTTTTAAGACTCAAAATTATGCCAGGGGACATAGGTTTATTTAGGGCTGAACTGTTTTGAACATTTGTGTGTTAAAGACACAGACTTAAGACACCCTCCCCAGCGGTGCAGGAAATAAGCAAGTGGAGAGAAGGTTTTTTACAAGGTGGCCCCTAAAAGAGTTTCTCCCTACCCTGTACAGGAGGTTAGTTACTCTCAATACCCAAGATGACTTGTGCCTATGATGGAATAGGAGGAACAAAAAGACTGAAAATTGAGGCCATCATTCTTCTTTTGACTTTTTAATTTATTATTTTTGTGATCTTAAGAAGTATTTTAATGAAAACTTCAGTTTTTCTTATTTGTTAAAAAAAAATATTATGCCAGCTATTGATATTATGCTAGGATTAAACAATATATACAAAAGTGCATTAAAAACTTGAGTGCGCTATGCAATAAAAGGGTATTACTTTGGTGAGGTAAGGGAAAGAAAAAGGAAAATATTAGAAAAATGGATATCTTTTAAATCAATCTGATAGAGTAATTGTCATTTAAATATTTCCACAAAAAATCAAAGTGATATTAGACATGATATTCTTTCAATTAATTATACGGCAAATGTTTAGTCATGTTTTTAATTCACATAATATTTAATTAGATTTAATGTTTTTTTCTATAGAGGGACGTTTGAACAAGTATGGCAATGTCATAAAAGAAGATACCATGTGGACTTAAAATACGTAGTACATAATTAATTCCAAATATTCAAGCAATAAAATGTTTACCTAATAGACCATTAAGCTGCTAGTAAATGTCATACTGTTTTAATTGCATTTAATAAGACAAATTAAAAGTCAAAAAGTATTTTTAATATTTTTTTCTTGTATGGTCTTAGGATGAAAGTCTAGTATGGTTACTCCTGCCAATATTATTTACAGAAGAAGGAAAGAAAGAAGGAAGATTCGAAGGCCTGTGGACTGCCACTGTTAAAACCATGCCCAGAACAGTCATTTCCAATTGTGATCCACGAGGAACTTTAGGACGGCTGTGGGAGGTAGGAGGGAGAAAAGTGGGTAGGGTTCAGAGCCCCCTCCCCAGCATGGCTTCGTCTAAAGTAGCTCTGCTGTTTTACATTTTATGCATAGAGATTCTATGTAAAGGTACATTACAAATAAGAATTTATCAGCTTCTAAAAATGGTTTGAATCACTGTGGTAAAGGAAAGAAACTTAGGTAAGAAATTAGGGAATCTTCATCTCATCTATAGATTTGTGACCCTGGGCAAGTCATTCATCCTCCCTGAGGCACAGATTTTTGTACCTATAAAAACATAAAGATTGTATTAAGTATAAATTAATTAAATATTTTTGGGAATATGAGCTCTTGGGGAAAATACTAAGATGAAGTAGCAGGAAATGAAATATTTCAAATCCCAATTGGAGCTGGTCATTTTTGGAGCATTAAGAGATCTTCATGTCACACCTGGTCACTGGGAGTTACTCGACTCACTTGTTCAGCAGGCTAAGAATCCCCTCCCACCCTCACTGCTCACGTTCCTCTCTTCTGGAGCTGGCATTTTCCTTCCAGACCCTTCCTACCTCAACCAGTTTATCAGACACCAAGAAATCCCAGTCTTCTTACTCAGGGTTATAGCTAATGCAGAACCTTTCATAGAAATGACCACAAATACTGTAATTACAAATAAATGCATATCTCTGCAGCATATAGCCATACGAAGCCTATGAGCCCATTTAAATTATCCCACGTGTGAAAACGAAGAAAGCAGAGCAGTTCTGTTGAAGCGATGAGGTGCAAGGGCTGGAACGCTGCCCCCACCTCCCTTCAGGTCTCTCCACCCTGAGGTACCTCTGGAAATATTAAGGTTCTTAGGAACCCTCTTTGGAAATTACTGAATAATCAAACTGATCAATTTATTAAAACATATATACAATTATTATTTTACTTTTTCATAATGCCCACCTCATTTTTACTGCAATAATCATGGGATTCAAAATTAGTCTTTTGGGAAGACATTTATAAAAATCTCACTTTAAAGAAGGACTTGAAGTCATTTTATACTTGTGGAGAACATGATCTAGGAATGTTTGCTTTGTGCAGTCTCCTCTCTTTATCCTTTTTTTCCTGTGGGAAACAGGGATTAGAAGCTAGGTTGACTCTTGCTCTCCTATTTTTAAATCAGAAAATCACCCTGCTTTCAAAATGTATTATTGCTGAGCACCACTAAATTCACTTAGAGCCATGCAAGGGAAGGAAAAAAAAACTTTCTTTACAACATGTGAAAAATTCTCATTGATATGTTTACTCTTTGATTCCTCACCACTTTCCTGCTGTAAGAAGTTAAAAGCCTACAGCTTGGTGAGAAATCTAATTGAATCGGGTACACAAAAATCAAGCCTTCCTTCTTTTCTTAACCACCAGGCACAGAGATTTACCAGAGTGTGCCAGGAACAGGGGAGAAGGGAATGGAATACCAGCTCTGCCAACAGACAGCCAATTAGCAGAAGAACTTGCTAGGAAATCCTGAGTAGTGAGATACAGATGGAACAGGATTAATGCCAAAGAAAGGAGGAGGAAAAAAGTTAAAGAGAATTCCAGGAACACTCAGTCTCAGGGAACCCAAAATAGTATGGGAGAGGCATAAATATCTGGAAGTCCATTCTAGCCCCCATCTGGTTGGGGAGGAGGAAAGAATTCCGAATGTGACACTGAATGGCACAGCTTATATACTTGCACACTTCAAGGGGACTTGTCTTGCATTCCTTAAGACATATTAATAGCAATGTATAAAAATTGACAGAGTGGATTACCTTTTAAAGAAACTAATAAAAGGGTTACAATTATAACTGAGGTGAGGACTGTCTATCATTCCCACTGGAGCAATGTTATCTTGTGCTCAGGAAGATGCCAGGTAAGCATCTGGGAAGGAGTACTACCAACACAGCATCAGCTGACCACAGCCACCCTGTGATAAGTCCACAAAGGCCATGCACAGTTCCAAATCACCAGCTTTTTCTGTCTTCATCAAGTTTCTCTCCATCTCATTAAGGCTCATAACTCATTTCCCATCTCAAATCTCAAGTGGCCTGGTCAGATGGCTTTGCCCACGCTGCTCCTCTTCCACTCCCATGTACTATCACTTCCTTGGCTCTCTCCTTCTCACCCCAGTCCCTGGTACCCACTGCTCATAACTCATGGGCTCTCAGGATAACTCTGGTTCGATCATTGAGCAGCTAGTGTAAGTAATGTAGGCAGAGAGAGGAGAAACATTTTCAGAAATCTTTTAGAAAAATGAAAGATGTAACTTTTCTATTTGAGGACAATGGACAAAATCAATAAACCATCAAGATTGTAATTTAGAGTCAAACTCCTCCAGATCTTTTGCCAGGGAATTCAGAAAAGGGAGGCATAGTACTAAGAGTGCCTCAACCATCAAAGTCTAGGGATGCCTTGGAAAACATAGGTATTGCTTTTTTTTTTTTTTTAAAGATAAGAACTTCTGTACAAGGGTATTGCCTTTTTTAAATGTCCTGAATGAGCATGCTTTTATCTGGTTTCTTAATAATTTATTTCTGAGTTTAGCCTCAGGCAGTAATAAAGTCCCCAAATTTTCTACATAAAAACTACTTTTTAAATTTTTTTTTATTTTTTTATACCATGTCTTTTATTCCTTGGGGTAGATGCCCAGTAATGGGATTGCTGGATCAAATGGTATTTCTACTTGTATCTCTTTGGGGTATCTCCATATTGCTTTCCACAGAGGTTGTACTGGTTTGCAGTCCCACCAGCAGTGTATGAGTGTTCCTATCTCTCTGCATCCATGTCAACATTTATTGTTTTGGGACTTTTGGTAAAGGACATTCTCACTGGAGATAAGTGATATCTCATTGTGGTTTTGATTTGCATTTCCTTTATTAGAGATGTTGAGCATTTTTTCATGTATTTGTTAGCCATTAGTCTATCTTCTTTTGCCTGACATGATGGGGCACATCACGCACCTGCCTGTATTCCCAGCTATTTGGGAGGCTGAGGCAGGAGGATTGCTTTAGGCCAGGAGTTCGAGTCCATCCTGCACAATATAGTGAGACCCCATCTCTAAAAATAACAACAAAAGCTATTTCTAAAACCCTTTCCCAGACCCAAGGCTGATTGAGTATTTATATTACTAGTTAATGGTAGGTAGGACTAAGTGTCTGCTCATCACATCAATACCCAAAGCTCTGAATTGCCTTTTCTGTTTGGAGTCAGAGATTCTGTATACAAAATTTT